>NW_004624748.1:30501302-30523652 GCF_000247695.1 Heterocephalus glaber | reverse complement strand
CTCCGTCACCTATAGTGAATGTATTCTCTGATTAAACTATTTGAGTTTTTTAATATCTATCTTTAATTTTTCTTTATATATATATTTTTCTGATTTCTCATATAAAGGAAAACATAAAATATTTAAGTTTGCATGTCTGATTTATTTTATACCACATTATGGTCTCAAAGTGCATCGGTTTTCCCATAAATGACTAAAATGTATCCATCTTTACAACAGAGTAGTACTCCATTGTGTATAAATACCATTCATCTATTTATGCTTTCCTTTTTATTTTACCATTTCTTTCCCTGTGAAAGATCTAAATATGTCTTACTTATAATTGATATTTAAAATTTTATTTTACCACAATTAAGACATTTTCCTTGTTTTTCATTTGTAACTTTACACATAAATAAAAACATTCCTTTATTTGGATTCTTCATTTAATTTCAAATTTTATTTTCTGCCATTAAAAAGTATGACATTTTAACATTTTGTTATTAATAGTATTCATTTTCTTCTGCATTTTACTAATCTTCAAAAATTCTGTTTCCTATTAATTCATTATTTTACCATATGTCCCTCACGTAGTTCTTCAGCTCTGTAATTAATTTATTCCATTTAGCTATGGTGTTAATAGATCTATTTCTTAGTTTTGTGTATGTCTTTTACAATTAGTCATTTTCTTATATTCTTTTTTATGATTTTTTAAATTCTTTTATCATATTGGTAATAATTCACTTCTTAAGTATATGTAAAATCTTTATTTTCAGTATTTTCTTGGAAAATTTCACTTCAGATAGCTCATACTATTATTTACATTTTATATATCATTTCATTATTTTTATGGCATTTTATTATTTTTGTCTTATAGTACATATTCTAGTGTAGGTACACTACTAGCCATTTTTTCATGAATGCCCATGAGAAAGGATTCAGGGTAGATGCTAGACCATTTCACTTGAAGCAACTTTCAGAAGAAAGGGAACATACTTTGATATAAATCAAAAGTCACTGGATCACAGTTTCATTTTAATTACTTTAGAAGAAATTTAACTTGAAAAAGACATTGCCTCTCACAGCGATTTATCTGCCATGGGTAATTTGAAGGCTAATTACTAAGGAAGTGAAATTTAAAAGTAAACCCATTGATTGGCACATGTTTCTATCAGTCCTCAATAATAGCAGAGATGTCTGTAAAATCAATGCTCCACACTATATGCAGTCTTGCATATCATATGCCAGTCTCTTTGACAATGCAAAAAAAGTCAATGCAAGAAGGAAAGAAATTCAATATTTAATATCAAGTATATTTTTGTTGCCTTATATGGAAGCCATCTATTAAAAGCTCTAACTTACTTACTTCCTTAGCCCCAGATTAACTACACACATGAAAATTATCAGGAAGGATTCAAATTCTCTTGAAGCTTCTCACATATGTTGTTATTGTGCTGTTATTGGTATTGTTGTTATCACTGCTATCCACACAAAGTCAAGTTCCCTTCCTTTTCATGTTTCAAACGTTTTTCCAAATAAAATTGTATGTTTAAGGCATAAAGCTTTAAGATAAATGCACTGAATGAAATGATCACTACACTCAAGTTAATCAGTTCCTATAGTTAATTTTGTGTATGTTCATGCTGAAAGCATGTGAATTATAGTCTTTGTGGTCTTTTAAACCACTATCATCTTTTAGAAAAATTTCAGTATATAATGCACTTTTATTACCTTCATTATGTTTATAACAGCAAATTCATAATGGCCAAAATGTGAAAGCAACCTATGTCCCTCATTTTTTATTCAAACTTATGATATTTACTGCATTTTTAAAAGATAAATATTCTACATTCATAGTATAAATTTTCAAAAATTATACATATAATTTTCTGATTGGCTTTTTGGGAGGGGTAGGGGAAAAGAAGGAAGAGAATGGAATTAATATGAGAAAAAGAAAAAAAATGGAAACAAAGTCTTTGTAGATAAGAAGGGATGGAGGGGTTGAAGGGAGGGCAGGGCAAGGGGGAAAAGTAATATCCAAGATGGATTATGTAAAGGTGCAAATTTCCAATGATGAATTTCATTATATTTTATACCTTAAATGTACCAATAAAATTAATTTTTTAAAAAGCCAGAAAGAAAATTACCTAATGTTGGAGATAATAGTTCAAATTAAAATAAAACAACTTAATTTTCAATTGTAGATTTTTATCATCATTTGACAATCTCTTAATAATTTAAGGTAGTTATAACTTTAATGATTAACTTGTAAGTGGACTCCTATGTTGTAAACATTACATGAAAATAAGCTTCTGTGCCTCATAATTTATGAGTCACATACTTCTAAATTAAATGGAAAATAAATTAACTTCAGCTTGAACTTCTAAGTGTATTTTATAGTCCTTAGCATAAAAGGAAAAAAGAAGCTGGCAAAATTGTAAAATAATCTATTAAGTCAGATTAAAATCCATTATGCTTAGAACAAAAGAAATAACACTTAAACAATTAAACTCACAATGCACATTAAAATGAATATAATGTATTTGCATCTGTAATGTAAGTAAATATTGCATGACAAAAATCTTCAAATACTTCAAAGTTCAAGAATATTTAAAACAATGACATGAGAAAAATTACTATAAATGGATCTGTTAGAATATTACAGATTAAACTAGAGAATACATTGAAGAGTTAGTAACATATTTTCCTTACTTAGGTTTAGAATCTCTCCGTTTATTCCATAGGAAGAATATTTGAGGATATATGACTCACAAAATTAAGTAAATAAACTAAATATAAAGATAAATTATTTTGTGCCATTTGGTTAGTGTAAAATGAAACTATATACAATTAAATATTAAAATAGGTAGAATAATTTTGGCCAAACTACAAACAAAAGCCAACCCCTCCAAGAAGAAAACAAATAGAAATATTAAAAATTAAGTAGTAAAACCATACATAATTGAAAAATCTTTAAAATTTGTTAACCATTAGTTCTTAGAAAATAATGTAAATTGCACCCTATGTAGGAAAATGATCAATATCACTCATGAAAAGAAAAAACATATCTATAATTCATGAAGGCAGAATTTCTTACCTGTCAGAAATTGAAAAGTTTGGCAGTATGCCCTATGGATACAGTCCGAGGGAAACAAAAATTCTCCTACATTGCTAATGAATACACAAAATATTAAGATTTATATTTTTAAAATGTTACCAACTTCTAGTTAAGTATAAATTCTATTTTTGTATATGTATATAAGCACATATACATATATATACAAGCATATATTAAATAGCATGTAGATTGTTATTCATGGTAGCATTACTGAAATGAGCAGACATTAGAAGCAGCTCAAAAATTCATCAGGAAGAATTGTTATTGCTGCTATTTGTACAAAGTATGGTACAAGTACAAAAATTGAGAGATAATATGTATATACATATGGAATAAACACTACACAGTATTATATAACAATTTCATAATTTTGAAGAGTATGATATGATGGCTTTTTCAGAAAAGGGAGATAAAATATTCATAGAATTTTTTGTGCATGGAAACATTGTGAATATATGAAAAATAATGAGAAGTAGTCCATCATACAGTGAAGAAATGAGCTTAATGAAAGAGGGTTTTAAGTGAGATTTTGTGTCAAGGTATGTTTCTGTACATTCTGAGTTTTAAAGAATGCAAATATTTCTACATAATCAAAAGGAACAGACTGAAATTAACACGTTATATCAACTCCAATATTAAAATGAATTAACCTAATTTCTATCTAGCTGATGGCAAAAGTGCACAAACAATTTTAATGGAACATAAAATACAAAATTTTGAATATGCATCCTAAGTAGCATATGTTCTATGAAAAGAATATCTAACAAGAAATCTTAAACTCTTTTCAAGTTGTTTTATTATCAATATAATATACAGTAAGTATTTATAACTAATTTGGTCTATTATAGATATGTTATAGAATAAAGTCAACATTTATTTTAAACGAGAATGATGATTTAACTATTAGGGAAAAGAGAGAGAAGTATAATTAAAAAATATAACTGTTTAAAGTAATAGTACATTTAAATGGGAAATACAGGTATTAATGTTTGTGCCCCAGTATATGCATTCCTGTACACAAAAGAGACATACATGCATACATATTTCATCACTGTTAATTTTAAAAGTTCTAGGAACAATAATGATGCAGTAGCAATGACACATTTATTTTAGAAATTTTGATATCTAAGGTTATTTCATACTAAAAAATGTATTTTTAAAAATAGTGGATTCTGCCCTGAGTACAAAAAAATGTACTTGGAAACCCCAGACATGTTATTTTGCTCAACAACAGGGATACTATTTGTGGAAATATATCAAATGACACTGGAAACATCTTGAAAGAGCTTCATCTGACTAAATATGAGAGAATTTAATCATTGAGATGAATAATAATTGAATTTTTTTACACACAACCCCATACACTATTCTCATTCCCCCCATTACATCCACTCCTGTCTATATTATCTGCCTATCTGTTTATCATTGGAGGATGTCAGAATCCCAGTTCACCAATATAAACAAGGATAAATCAAAATTAAGAATTAGTAATATACATCACATGTAAAACATTTTTCAAGGTAATGAAAAATCAGTAAATGAAGTTCTTTATATAAAATTCTAACTATATTAGTTTTCTAGTGTCTTCAACAAATAACTACAAATGTAGTAACCTAAAAACAAAGATATACTTTTGTCCATTTCTGGAAGCTAAAAGTCTAAAATCATGTTGTTGGAAGGCACATACTGTCTCTCTTAACTCTAGGGTGAGGCTCTTTACTTTTATCATTCTAGCTTCCTGGTAGATGTTGTCAATCCCTGACATCCCTTGCTTGCATCTTTGTAATTCCAAACTTTCCTAATGTTGTCATGTGTTTCTTTTATGCTTATTTCTTTCTTAAAATTATTGTCCTTAATATATTAACATCTATCTTAATACAATACAGCTTATTTTACCTTGATTATATCTGCAAAGGCCATATTCACAAAAGGCTATCATGAAAATATTTAGGCATTAATGCTTACCAAAAAGTGACATTTGCAAATGGTCCCTTAACAAACTAGTGGATAGAATGACCTATTCTGTGCATTCAAGTCAGACTCTTTCCCCAGCCATTTCTCGCATTCCTCACAGCACTCATGAACAAAGTGGGCAGGTTTATGGTTATGCAAAAAATTTATGTAAATTTGAAATTATTGTGCTTCTTTGTGAGTTTTGTATACTACTTCATACTTCTGGGCTTAAGTTTTTATTCCTTGTTTTTTTTTATAAAGTTTTTATTTTATAAAGTATCTTCAACAAGATCATCTAAAATATTATATATTAACAAATACTGTGCTTTCCTCTTGTCTATTTTCTATTTATAGAAAAATATGCTGTTTAAATTTGTTCTTATATTATAATTTTTTATTTCTTAGTATTCATCATTTTACTATTTTTGGCATTGATTGGTATTATTTTTAATTCTGCACTATCTAGAATATCTTTTTCCATTATCTTTTAAAATACTAAAATAAATAAATAAATCATCCACATTTTTCATTTATTTACCTGTAGGAAGGCATATATACATATATATATATATATATAAAAATATGTGGTCTTCTACAATAAATACATATATATTTATGTATATATGATAGATGAAAGTTAAAATCTATATAGAGACATTAATGAGCGTGTCTAACCTTTCATGAGTTTATTTAATTTACATGTATGTGGGTGTTTTTAAAATCTTATCTCTATGATTATGTTGTCTGTTTTTCTTCCATTAACTTTATTGGTGTATTTTAGGTATATAAAGCAGTTACATCAATCATGGGGATCTTGTAACTTTACATTATGTATCTTGGTTCTTATTTTTCCCCATTCCTCTGCTCTCCCTTCACCCCCTCCACCTTTCCCTATTTGCAAAGACTTTGTTTTCATTTTTTTCCTTTTCTCATATTTTTTCTTTTATCTTTATTTCTTTCCCCTACCCTTCCCACTTCCCATACTCCTTTAGACCTTTCCTTCCTATTTCACAGTATCACTTATACATTTTGATCCTTATTTACACTTTTACTTTTTCACACCAGAGAAACTATTCAGTATTTACACGTGTCCTAATTATTTTACTTAAGAGTATGGCCTCAATGTGTATCCAGTTATATATAAATATCTCCAGTTTCTCATTCTTTATGCCTGAGTAGTACTCCATTTTATAGAAAAACAAAACAAAAAAAAACCCCAAAAAACAAAAAAACACATCTTCTTTATCCAGTCTCTGGTTGATGGGCAATTGGGCTGTTTCAAAGTTTTGGCTATTACAAACTGTGCCACTATAAACATGGGTGAGCATATATCACTGTGATACAATTCTTTTAATTCTTTTGGGAAGATACCCAGCAGAGGGATAGCTGAGTCAAATGGGACTTGCAACCCTAGTTGTTTGAGGTAACTCCATATTGATTTCCACAGTGGTTGCACCAGTTTGCACTCCCACCAAAAATGAAGAAGTCTTCCTTTTTCCCTACAACCTCACCAGCATTTGTTATTGGTTGATTTCTTGATAGAAGCCATTCTTACTGAGGTGAGGTGGAATCTTAGAATTGTTTTCATCTGCACCTTTCCAATGAGTAGTGTTGTTGAATATTTTTTCATATGTTTATTCGCTGCTTTTACTTCCTTGAGAAATATCTATTCATTTCAGATGCCCATTTTTGTTTTGGGTCTTTATATTTGGGGCGTCTGATTTTTTTGAGTTCTTTATATATTCTAGATATTAGACTTTTGTCTGAGGAAGAGCTGCTAACATTTTTTTTTCCACATTGTAGGTTGTCTCTTAGCTCTGATGGTGGTTTCTCTTGCAGGGCAGAAGCTTTTTAATAGGATGAGATCCTAGTTGTTGATTCTTTGTGCTAGTCCCCGTGCTACTGAGGATTTGTTCATACTGCTTTTTCTTCAAGAGATCTACCTAACTTATCTTCTAGCAAGTGTAGTGTTTCTATCTTAATAATTAGATCTTCAATCCACTTGGATTTTAGTTTAGTGCATGGTGAGAGATATAGGTCTAGTTTTATTCTTGGCAAGTTGAAATCCAATTTTTCCAACACCATTCATTAAAGAGCCTATCATTGCTCCAGTGAGGATGGTTGACTCCTTTGTCAAATATGAGGTAGCTGAGTATGTCTGGAGTTGTTTCTGTATCTTCTATTCTGTTTAACTGATCTTTGCATCTGTTTCTTTGCCAATACCATGCTGTTTTTATCACAGTGGCTTTGTAGTATAGTTTCAAGTGGGTGATTTTGATACCTCCTGCCATGTCTCTGTTGCCTAGAATAGCTCTTGCTCTTTTAGGTCTCTTCTTGTTCTAAATGAACTTTTGGATTGTTTTCTCTAGTTCTGTGAAATATACTGTTGGGATTTCAATTGGGATTGCATTGAATCTGTATAGCAGTTTTGGAAGTATGGCCATTTTCACTATATTGGTTTTTCCCACCCAGAGACAAGGGATGTCTTTTCATTTTCTTATATCCTCTTTAATCCTTTTTCCTGGGTGTTATTGTTCTCAATGTAGAGGTCTTTTTCTTCCTCTGCTAGATTGATTCCTAGATATTTCATTTTTTTGGATGATATTGTGAAAGGGATTTTTTCCCTAATTTCTCTCCCTCTGAGCCTGTTTTTTGTGTATAAGAAGGCTATTGATTTTTGAGTGTTTACCTTGTATCCAGCTATTTTAGTGTATCTGTCAATTAAGTCTAGAAGTATTTTGGCATAGTTTTTTGGTTCTTCAATGTAGAGTATCATATCATCAGCAAATAATGACAGTTTAACTTCTTCCTTTTCTATCTTTATTCCTTTTATTTCTTTCTCTTGTCTAATTGCTGTGGATAGTGTTTCCAAAATTATATTGAACAGAAGTGGTGAGGATGGACATCCTTGTCTTGCTCCTGATTTTATTGTGAAGGATTTCAGTTTTTGACCATTTAGTATGATGTTGGTTGTTGGTTTTTCACAGATAGCCTTTATCAAGTTGAGATAAATAACCTCTATTCCAATTTTCTGCAGGGTTTTATTCATGAATGGGTGTTGAATTTTTTTTTGTCAAGGAAGAAAAAGATTTATTATACATTAATGTATTTAATGCACAGTTTCAGGTCACACACAATCCTTGAATTTGGTATGATTTCTAAAAAGAATCTTTGGAGCTGGGTGTGGTGTTGTACACCTATAATCCCAGCACATTGAGAGGCTGTGGTAGGAGAATCAGAAGTTTGAGTTCAGACTGGGCAATGTAGTGACCCAGGGAGACCCTGTCTCAAACTAAAAGGAGTAGGAAGGGCTGGGCTCACATAACTTTGCAAAAGTTTTTTTGCCAAGTGTTTCTAAGTTTCCAGAATCCATAGTGAGAAAATATTTTCATCACTACAGCTTTGTGATTCATGACATAAAATCTACAATTTTAGAAGTTTCCTAGTGAGGCAGCTAGGTTATATTACAAAAACAGCAAGTCTTACCAAACTAAGACCAATGGATTATAAATAAGATACATAAGATGAAAAATATTTACCACAGTTTAAAAGAACCTCTCTTTGGATCAGTGATTTAGAGAAACTTATGTCACCAGTTCTAAATGAAGAGAAAGCTTATGAAACTCCTGTTTCCTACACAAATAATTTTTACCTCAAAAATAGCATATGAATCTTCTCTAACCCATAAGAGACCATATATCATATTACGAGCTATTTCCTAGGCAGACACCAACCATATGGTGTTAGAGGACTGCTGAACAAGAACATTACCTGCACGATGGCATACAAAACCCTGAGCTCCTGGCCACATTGGCTTGGAAAATAAAGTGAACACAGGGGTGGCACTCCCTGTTGAACTCCACAATGACTTTCATGTGAAATTTTAAATTCCATTAAGCATATGAGTCATATGAACTCTTTAATACATTTTGCATGAAAAATAATGTTATGCCAGTCACAGTAATAAACCTGCTAGTAATACTTCGGAATAGACATTTACTTTGTGATTGTTTGGAGAGGACTAAACAGGAAACAGTGAAAAAAGAATATCTGAACCAAGTTTCTTCAAATTAGACTTAATTCTTTCTTTTTGCTAAAAATATTTTTTGTTATAAAATAATGGCACTCATGAAGGGGATTAAAACAAATAAGAACCTGTAACTACATTCAGAAGAGCAAAAACACAGTGAACTTTGGGGCTTCCACTTGGAGAACCTCTACCATGAATCCAGCAGCATGAACAGTAGAGTTCAGGTCAAGGGGCCAGGGAAAGGATCAAAGGTAAGGAGAAGTTAATATTTCTCCCTGCCGGTTCAAGCAACCATGGTGGCAACTTTAGAGTGTGCCAAAATAAATTAATAAATAAACAAATACATAAACAAACTAAAAAGCATTTATGAAGTTTTGCTTCTGGAAATAACTATACCTCTAAGCTTCTAAGTGAACACCATTTTTACCATCTCCATAATGTCCTGTACAACTCCTACTTTTCTTGCTACCAGGTGAACTAACAGGTTTAGGAATTCCAGTCCATTGTTAATTATCCAGTCTCTGAACAGCACAAGCAGCCTGATAGTTCTTGAATTGCCCAAGGACAGAGCTAAATGTCTTAAACAAGGACTAACCTGGAGGTGATGGCTGCTGAGGCTCAGCTGTGGTCTTTCCTGGCCCCAAGCTCTTTTCCAAAGTTTCCCCAGCTGCCAACTGAGGTTGGTCTGTTGCAAGAGAGTCTGGGCTGGCTCCTTTGGTCTCTGTGACCTTTGCAGAAGATGGTGGCTCCAATGTGTCAGGAGAGGGGGATGCAGAGAAGATACTACTCTGTCTACCAGGAGAGTCATTAAAAGCAGCTTCCCTCTCACCTGGCAGTGGATGAAGCTGGAGGATCCTGTGATGCTGCTGAGGCCTGGGATGCCTTGGATAGACAGGCAGGTGGCTGCTGCTGGTGTGAGCTGGACTGAGAGGATGAATTATTAAATCCCATGGCAGGAGCTGCTGGTACTGGGGGTGACGGCCTCCTCTCAACACCTCTGCACTCTAAGGAGTTAGGACCTATAGTGTAGGGCAGATCCAGAAATGAGGATTTGTGGCCCCTCTGGGGCACCCCAGCCCTTTTCTTGCTTCTGGTTTCTGAGAGGGTATGGGTGGCCCTTGTGTTGACAGGGACACTCAGCCTCTTCCCCTTGGTGGCTTCATTTAACTTCTCACTCTCAATCACCTTCAGGGGGACCTTGTTCACAGCCCCATCAGTGCTGGCTGGTAAGCTAGAAACAGAGGCTCTTTCTCCAGCTGGCAACTGCAGTGACCTGGTCCCTTGCTGCTTCTTGCTCTGCCTCGTGGAACCATGAGCCCCAGCCTCAGCTCCTGGGAGGGTGAGCAAGTCCACATTGGGTACAAACTCAGCTTTGACCCCTGGGTTAACAGCAATCTTTTCCTCACCCTCAGGATCCACATTACCTACTCTTTGCACCTAAGTGGACAGATCCCAGACTTTAGCCACCACTTTGGAAATGGGTTTCTTCCTGCAGATCCACTCAGCCAGCTTCCCTAGGCAACCCCTCTGTGCCTTAGGATACTTCTTACCACCCTCCTGACTTTCAGGCAAACCTGTGTGCTGATGCTTCAGCATGTGAGGCCTCCTGGGTGGCTCTCAAGCACCATTCTCTCCTGCTTCTGTGGCACTTGTGTCAAGGGGCAGCAGTCCTCTTCCAAGCCCAGTGTCCTCTGAGGCCATCTGGAAATTCGCAAAGCCAAGGTCTGCATCTGGTGTCCCAGAGATATCTGCAGGGCAGCCTTCTCTCCTTGGCAGGGAAGATGCGAGTACTCCATTTGGAACCAAGTTTCCTCTTTCCCCTAGGAGCTGAAGATTAAGTCATGCTCCAGAAGGAGGAAGGCAATTGCTGGAACAGATCTAGTCCTTCCCCATATGAGGAGTGTATGGGTGTTGAATTTTATGGAATGCTTTTTCTGCATCTATTGAGAGGATCATATGGTTTTTGTCCTTGACTCTTTTAATATAGTATATTACATTTATTAATTTACATATATTGAACCATCCTTGCATCCCTGGGGTAAATCTGACTTGGTCAGGGTATATGATCTCATTGATGACCCTCTGTATTCTGTTTGCCAGTATCTTATTGAGGATTTTTGCATCAATATTCATTAGGGAGATTGGGCTCTAGTTCTCTTTTTTGGTTGGGTCTTTCCCTGGTTTTGGAATCAAAGTAACATTTGCTTCCATGAATGAATTTGGGAGTATTGTTTCCCTTTCAATTTCATTGAAAAGTTTAAAGAGTAGTGGCAATAGCTCTTCTCTAAATGTCTTGTAGAATTCAGCAGTGAAGTCATCAGGACCTGGGCATTTGTTTGCTGATAAATTTTTAATTAGGTTTTCAATTTCACTGATTGTATTTGGGGTGTTTAGGATTTTTTATATCTTCTTCATTCAACTTTAGTTATTCATATGTATCTAGAAATCTGTCCATTTCTTCTGTGTTTTCCATTTTATTAGAGTATAGGTTCCTGAAGTAGGTATTGATGATCCTCTGGATTTCTGCTGGATCTGTTATGACTTCACCTTTTTCATTCCTAATTGCGTGGATCTGAGCCTTTTCTTTCCTTTATTTGATAAAGTTGGGTAAGGGTTTATAAATTTTATTTATTCTTTCAAAAAACCAACTCTTCAATTTGTTGATTTTTTTGTATCATTCTCTTAGTCTCCATTGGATTGATTTCTGCTCTCATCTTTATAATTTTCTCCCTTGTACAAGCTTTGGGTTTGTCACGCTCTTCTTTTTCTAGGAGCTTAAGATTTAGCATCAGGTTGTTTATCTGAGCTCACTCTGTTTTCCTAGTGTGGGCATTCACTGCTATGAATTTTCCTCATAGAACTGCTTTCATTGTGTCCCATAGATTCCTGTATGTTGTATTGTGATTATCATTTATTTGTAAAAACTGTCTAATTTTTTCTTTAATTTCCTCTGTGACCCATTGGTTGTTCAGGAGAACAACATTGTTGTTACTCAATTTCAATGTGTTTGTGAAGTTCTTGCAGTTTCTTATGCTATTGATCTCCAGTTTAATTGCACTATGGTCTGATAATATACATGGGATAACTTCAATTTCTTTGCCTTTACTTAAACATGTTCTATGAACTAGTATGTGGTCTATTTTGGAGAATGACCCATGTGCAGCTGAAAAGAATGTATATTCTGATTTTGTGGGCTAGAACACTCTGTAGACATGTATTAAGTCCATTTGTTCAGAAGCTTGGTTCAGTTCTAGTATTTCATTGTTGATTTTTTTGTCTAGACGATCTGTCTATTTGTGACAGTTGGGTATTGAGCTCCCCCACTACAATTGTATTAGTGCTTATTTGTTTTTTCATGCCCCTTAATATATGTTTGTATAGTTGGGGGCATTAGTATTTGTTTCATATATATTTATAATTGTCATCTCTTCCTCTTGGATTGTTCAATTTACAAGGATGTAGTGACTTTCTTTGTCTTTTTAAATTAGTTTTGGTTTGAAATTTACTTGTCTGTAAATAAGGTTGCTACCTCTGTTTTTTCTGGGTTCCTGTCAGGTGGAGAACTATTTTCCATCCTTTTACTTTCAGTCTATGAATTTCTTTTTGAATTAGGTGTGGTTCTTGCATACAGTATATTGTTGGATTTTGCTTCTTAGTCCCTTCTTCCAGTCTGTTTCTTTTGATTGGTGAGTTGAGGCCATTAACATTTATGGTTATAAGTGATATGTATTGACTTATCATGGTCATGTTATTTTCCTGTTGTTGCCTCTTTTTTATTTTTTCCTCCTCTCCTTTTAACTTTTTGCCTTCCCTGATAGATTTGATCTGTTGGGCCTCATGGAATTTTGACCTTTATTGTCTTTTCTATGATAATTTTTAGAATTGTTTGGAGTGCTGGTTTGGTATTCATGAAGTTTCTCAGGTGTTCTTCATCATGGAAGTACCTTATTTCCTCACCAATTTTGAAACATAGTTTTGTAGGATACATCAGTCTAGGTTCAAGGTTGTTTCCTTTTAGGGCTTGAAATATCTCACCCCAGGCTCTCCTTGACTTGAGGGTTTGTGTTGAAATGTCTGCTATGATTCTGATGGGGTTTCCTTTGCATGTGATTTGTTTCTTTTCTCTAACTCCTTGTAGGATTTTGTTCCTCTGTTGGGTTTCCAGGATCTTGATTATTATGTGTCTAAGTGTAGATTTTTTTTGATCAAGGATAGTTGGAGTCTTATATGCCTCACTTATCTATATGTCAAATTCTTTTGCTCTGTTTGGGAAGTTTTCTGTCATTAATACTATGAACAGTTTTTTTTTTTTATGTCATTTGAACTTTCTCCTACTTTTTTGTGGACTCCTATCAGTCTTATAGTATTCTTCTTTGTGTTATCTAGGAGCTGTTGGATTGATTTCTCATGGTTCCTTATAGTTTTAAGCAATCTCTCTTTTCGTGGTCACCAACCACCATCTGCTCTTCTATATCTGCTATTCTGTCTTCAGATTGGCTCAGTCTGCTGGGTATACTTCCAATAGGGATTTTAACTCCCTGGATATCTACTTGAGTCTGTTTCATGGATTCCATTTCTTTCCTATGTTGGGTGTTCATGATTTCCATTTCTTTCCTATGCTGGAGATTCATGGCTTCCATCATGGTCCTGAACTCATCTTTTTTTTTTTATCCGTTTCTGTTCTAGAGTCTCTAATAATGTCTTTCTTTCTGCTTACCATCTCTGTAGTTATCTGGGAAATTATTTCTGTTTTGAATTTTCTAGAGCCTCATTCATCTGTTTTGTTACTTCCTGTGCTATCAGTTCAGGGTGTCCAGGTGTTTGATTATCAGACATTTCCACCTTGTTTGCCCCAGAGTCTGCTTTTGGTGAGCTGAAAGTCCAGGATTGAACCTTGCTTAAATGTAATCTCATTTCTATTTTTGTTGTTGGTACTGTCCTTGGTTTAGTTCCTTGGTTGATACTTTGATATTGGTTATTGTAGCTATCTTTGTTGCTTGTGTTTAGAACCTTTATGGAATGATTTCTTCTCAGAGCTGTTTTCCAGATATAGCTGGTCTTAAGGTTTTGAGTCTCTACTGACTGTCTGGCAATCTCATTTTCATTATACCAGATGGATAACTGATTAGATCAATCTCAACACCTTAGCCCAAGTGATATAATCAACAATAACAATAATATAAAGTACAGCTTAGAAAATAACAATTTGTGGTAGTTATTAATCTATCACCTTTAACTCTGTGAATTAAATCAAAATCGAGGACCAGCCTAAAATATGTTTATAGTGGATAGGCTCTTCAATATAGCAACTTTACTCTTTGGGATGGGGACTTAGAAGGATTTGGGGAGGAAGGGATAGATAGGTAGAAGGAAAAAGAAAGGTTAGAAGTGAGGCCAGAGAATACAGGAAGATCAGAGGTTACAGGAAAATCATGCAAACTCTAGGGAACTATTGAAGGAAAGAGGAAAAGACAGAATGAAAGAACACAGACAAGAGCAGAACAACCTATCAGCAATAGAGAAGCTAGAAACTGTATTCACTTTCCTTTGAAACTAATGACAATTGAGAGAAGGATAAAGCAAGAAAAGAAAAAGAAGAAATCCAAATTAGGGCAGGAACAGGAACAAAAAGGGAGATGAAGAACAATGTGGGAAAGTGAGAGAGTAAGAGAGTGAGAGAAAGAGAATGAAAAGAAAAAAAGAAAAAGTAGAAAGAAAAAAAATTTAAAAGAGTAGAAAAAAACAAATAAAAATTAAAAATGAGAGAAAAAATAATTTTGAAAATAAAAAATAAAAATGAAGGGCCTCCTTCAGGGTATGTCTCTGCGGTCACAAATTTTCAGGTTTGATTTTTTTTTCTCAGTTGTAAGAAAAAGAGCTCAGAAATACCCAGAATCTTAGTCTCTTAATCAATCAACCAATGGTTTGATTCAGGGATTGGTAAAGAATATATGAGTAGCTTGTTTGAGTATATCTGGAATGAATAATTAACTTACTATAAAAATAACTATCTTCAGGAATACAAATATCCAACTACTAATAAATATCTTATTCTATAGTATTAATTTGCTAACTAATCTTTCATGGAAGAATGAGTCAAACAACTATAGTTATAATAAAGCTCTACTTGTGTAAGACAATCTGGAAAGCAAGATAGGACTGGGGTGAGTGAGATTTAAGAGTGAAGAAATATTGATCTATTATTCATTTTAGAATTGTCTCTAAAATTTTTAGAAACTTTATGAAAGTACTTAACTTCAATTTGTTTGTATTCTTTACTTCATTTTAGACAAGCCAACAAGTTAATTTTTAAGAGTTTGACTTCAGTTGTGGACACATCATGTAGCCAATAAAAGATTTTTTTCTGGTAGCCACAGCTGCCGGAGGAAAGGTGGCAGGCACAAGCAGCAGGGCAAGCAGCAGGAGAGCCATCTGCTTCACAGACAGCAATATGTAATTCTTTGGGATTGTTGATTAAACAAGATGATTTAATGTGTTCTTTTTGAGAAAGATCTTTTGAGATCACAAATTCAATTACCAGGTAATATCAAGAAAGGGGTACCTTTATTTAAATTTCATACTTCCTCTGATATTTAGTTACTATCTATGAAAACCTTCTGTTTTATTGGATTTGCAGACCATGTTATCTTATTTTCATATGAAACCTGTAATTGATAAGGAACAGTCCATCCCATAGTTTTACTCATTTCACATAGAAAAGTATTATCTATAATTTAGTAGATGATATTGTAACATATTAAATAATCATAAAATAGCTTGAGTTAATGAACAATTATTTTATTAGTTTTATTTGTTTTTTTCTCATTACAAAATTTCTTCATCAGTAAGAGAAGTGGAAAAATATTAATTCATACTGGTCAGGTTGTGTAGAACATCCATTAAAGATCAAATTTAAATACTTGTGAATGTTTTGCATAAAGTCTCATCCTCATTACAATACTTCTCATTTCTTCTTTAATAATAATGACTTAAATGGACCACTGATAAATATGGAGCAAAGAATAGAATGAGCAAATGAAGTACAGTTTCAAACCTGAGGGATTAATTTTCAACTTCCAAATATAATTAACAAGATTAGCAAGCAACTTAAGAAATTAAGTCCTCTTCAACTCACTTCAGTTTTCTTTATTTTGCCCAAAGCAGAAGTAATTAAGATGAAAATAACGTGAGATGAGAACCAATTAAAATAGTATAAATTTTCCTTAATGAATTCTTTCAACTTGGCAGTTTATCATTTTGGCATTTTTTTTCACATAGAGTTGAAAAATTTGTCATATTTCTTAGGAAAGTATTTCTTTGTTTTAGCTGATATGTATTTGTACAAGTTCTGTAGACAAACACCTTTTTTCAGTGCACAATAATGTCATTAAAAATTTGTTGTTAACTTATTATAAAAGATTATGGCCAAGAAAGAATGTGTTATTTCCAAAAAAGAAAACAAACATGAATTCAGTTTTGCCTGGAGTGTTGAAGCCCCCAATGTTTATGATTATTTGCATCCTCGTCCAAACAGATGGTGTGTTTAAATTCTCCGAATGTTAGCACTTCTCTACTTTTCCTAGCTCTCTGTCAAAGCAATCAGCATTTACACCTCATAAAAATAATGATAATGAATAGTACAAAGTAAACAATAAATTTTTAACTTCTCATGTTTATATCAAAAACACTCATTAACCTATTAAACTATTAATTTTTTTCAGAAATTAAGAAATCAAGCTATTAAAATGAGATAAGGCAGTAATGTAAAAATAATGGAGAACAATTTGGACTAAAAATTTGACATGCTTTTGTCTCTCACTTCATTTTAGAAACAATAGACTCAGAAGATGTAGCACTTCTTAAACTGCATCATGTCTCAGATCTCATCAAAATCTGGATGAAAAGAAGCATAGAAACAACTGAGTGTTTACTCATGCCAGCATGCCTCTTAGGTTCTATTTCCTTCTTTCTTTTCATCATTTCCCCTCTCTCTTCAAACTTTCTGTCTTCCGCTCCCTCTCTCCCCTGATTATTTATGCATGCACACACACCCAGAAACACATACACACACATTCACACAGTTACAATTTTAGGGTATTTCTTAAACCTCTTAGATTTTAGGTTTACATACTGATTTTGGATTTCAAAAGTAGGTAAAACTACTGCTTTAAATTATTGCTTTTAAAAGTATTTTCCCCAGCATATTGCATCCTACCACTGACTGTATATCATTCTATTTTTTGTGCTGTTCAATCCTCAAGTCTTGGATTAAATAGCTCACCGTATCTCTAGCTACCTAAGCAGACTAGCCAAGTTCTCACCTCACGTTCTTCTCCATTAACTACTTTTACCTTTTGACTTACACTTTAACATTTATTGTCACTTGAGATTATCATTCTCATTTACTGGTTTACTTATTTTTATTGCTATATTAATACCATCATTCATAATGCCAAACTAAAGGAAGTGTTCAGTAAATTCAAGCCAAAAAAAGTGAAAAAGTAGAAAGATATTTCTCTAAAAATACCAATAAAATTTACTAACCACGTAGTCAAATAATTTTTCCTGGTCTATAATCTTTTCACAGTAGCATAAAAGCTCAGTGTTCTTTCAATTAAGTTGATTTTTAAAGTCTGGATTAACTATATAATTTCCATATTTCAAATGGCCATGTTCAATGATAAGTAATATTGAACTTTTAAATATCAAAGATAATTGAGGACAGAAACACTCATTTTAATGAAATCAAAGTATTCAGGAAAGGGAAAATTAAATATACAAGTAATATTTGAATAAAAATTACTTTGTGCTTTCTTAGAATTTTTTATTGTTTCTTAGAATTGTTTATTATTTCTTAGAATTGTGTATTGTTTTCATATTGCTTATGGGGAATTGAGATAACCATTTTATTTTGATAAACTGAGAGCTGAGTATGTCTTTGTCTCCCACTTTTCTTAACATAATGTCCAAAGTTAGTGATATCTCAAGATCACTTGTAAAAAAATATATATCCATCCAATATTGCTCACCATACTTGTTGGCCTCAGACTACAATAAAAAATTAACTATAGCCCATAAAATAAACTATTAAAGCTGGAAATGAATGTCACCACTAATATTTTGTAATTATACATGTGAAATTAGATTTCCTCATTAATGGCTCAAAAAAGTCTAAAAATGTTAGCATTTAGTCAATTTTAGTTCTCATAGTTTGTTTCCATTTGATATTTAGTATGTTGCAGTATAGCTTGTTTCTGAATATGCACAGATTGTGCATTTTTTTGTAATAAAAATCACTCTTTTAATGTTCTTTAAATTCTTGAAAAAAGTCAGTTGAATAATTTATAGGCTTACACTGATTAAATCTTTTGAGAAAATCACACAAATGTTTTTATATGACATATATTTGTTCTTAGTATTCAGCATCTTGACTATTACGTCAAGAAATTTTTAAGTAAAATTTTAGACACAGCTCATGAACTTGTGTGGCATTTTGCCATCCGAACATAATATATTATACAGCAAAATTAACTTGAAAACACAACAAATGAATTTGCTCTACTGAAAGTGTTAAAAACCTTGATGTTTAGGTAAATCCTTGAAATTATAATCTGACGTGTTTTGAAGATCAGAGATTAAAACTGCTTCCTGGGTATAAGTATAAAATGTGGCTATTTATTAATCTGCTTTTTAAAACTATCCTATTAAGATTCCATTCAATAAAATGTGTTTTAATAAATGAGAAGAACATGTGCCTTTGAAGTTTTAGTACAGTTTTGACATATGATTCTAAATGAAAAGAGCAGAAATTTGAAATTTATCTAAGAAGCATATGTGAACTACACATATAGTAAAACAAATTTTAAAAATAGCTAGAACAATTTTTACTCTCCTACCATCAAAGCTATGACTTGCTAAGAGGTAAATATCAACTTCAAATTTTTATTTTTTTGGTACCAGGGATTGAACTCGGGTCCTTGAGCTTGCAAGGCAGGCGGCAGAACCACTGAGCTAAATCCCCAGCCGACAACTTAAAATTTTTGAACATTTTCTTGGACTGTTTCTATCTTGTCCAGTTCCTGCAATAAAACTGTAAGTTATTTCTGCCTTTTCTTTATGATAAAAATGTTACTGGGAAAAATAAGATGACTAAGTCAAGGTCATAATTTAACAAATTAGAAGCCTGACCAAGGAATTTTAGCAAACACATATCAGCATCCAAAAATAAATATACATTTGCATCAAAATATGAATATATTCATCAGAGCATACTTACAACAATTTTTCTCTTTGTGTGTATTTTATTTCAAAAATGTTGGATTCTATTAGTTCCAAGTGTTAAGAGTTCACCTTCCACACTTTATTAACACCTAAGTAACCGTCAAAGTCCTCAGACACAGTACTTCTGTGATGAAGCAAGTGTTTGGCATCTGCATATCAGTTAAACAATAACATAATCTAGAAAGCTACTCTCTTATTTTCTTAGAATAAGTGCAAGTTCCTTGTTTTATGCACAATAAACTTTAATCTTTATTGAAAAAAAAGTAGAGAACTATGCCTTTAAATAGGAAAGACACCTTTCTAGGTTAATAGGTTTTACGGTTGTAAGTCATCAGAGGGAGGCACAAAATCTCCATTAAAAATGGTGCTGATCATCTCCATAGTCCCAGCTCTTGAGGGATCTGAAGCATGGGGACCACATAGTGGCTCCTCTGTAAACCAGTTGAATGAGTGAAAGAGTGAAGCTGGAAAGCAGTTTGTCACCTTTGCCTCAACCACCTGTGTCTCCCTTAAGTGATGGCAAGCTGACAACCATTTCTGTGTTCACTATGGGTTGTTATAATGGTGTGGGTTCCCATTTTAATACTAGAACTGAAGTACAGTGACCATTCCTTATTCAGAAGAGTAAGAGGAATTCACTTACCATTTCCAGGAAATAAATGAGTCTGTGGTTATACATGGCACAGGGCAGACTCTTTCATGGGTCAGCACTGCTTAAATGCACTGTTATTCTTCTTTTCTATACCTCTAGACAGGACAGTGAGTTTGAAAGATTCTCTAAAGCAGAGTATGTGCCTTAATCTTTACCTTTGGAAGTGCAGCATTATACAGTCTCCTGGTACAACATAGGTGCTTAATAAATCACACAGTCATGGATAATTGAATGATGGAAGGATGGCTAGGAGTTTTTGAGTTTCTACTTCATGGGATTCATTTAGTCTAGTTTACCAGCTATTGTGATGTAAACAAATCATATATGTCACCCAGTAACATTCACTGTTTTGCTCTGAGTACTGCAAACAATTTGAGTTTCAAGATTTTATGACAATTCTGAAAATTCTGGACCTTTACCACAAAAATTGTTACTTGGGTTAACCAAAGTACACCTCTCTTGTCAAACTGAGGAGGCCAAAAATCACTCCAGACAATCACAATCTGCTGATTCCATGCAACTTCAAGAGCTAGTCTCACCTACACTTTGTTATTGTTTTTAATTTCTATGAATTTGCATTTTCTTAGACTACATGGTTCAAAGAGTAACATAAAATGAAATGCTTCTTTGGTAAAAAGCAAAGAAACAAAAAACAAAGGTTGCAAACTCATGCTGATTCCCTTTCTTCAGTGTGGTTATCCACTACACTTCTACCTATTATGTACAGTAGATGATTGTTATTCTGATGGAGAATATCTGAAAGTTGCAAAATATTACTTTAGAGGAAGAGATTTTCTTATACTATTCTAATTTATTTAAAAGTGAAGAAAAATATTTTATTATTGCCAGTATTCTGTACAATTTATTTATATAATGAAGGTAAAATTTCAGGTTAATTATAATGTACTTTTTAAGTTATCTTCCACCACTAATCAATTTTAAAAGAAAAGAGGAATACATTGTCAAAATTGGTAGTAGTTCAATTGTCTTAGATTATAAATTTTAGTCAAGTAAATTAATTAGAACACGCATGGAATTAAATTTTCCAGTTCACTTTTATCTACCATTATATGGCTACAACACATTAATTGGATTATACTACCTGCTATAATATATTATCACCTATATATTTGTGGCTTAACCCAAATATGTTTGTCAACTTCATAAAATGGCAATTTTCCTTTTCCAGCTTAGAAGATGATGGATTTTGTTCTATGAAGTAAATAAAGCTTGAAGTTGGTAGGCGAAGAGATAGGTAACCATAAAATAGAAGAGCCTAGAAAAGAAAATCTGAAAGGTTTCCATGGGATCTACAGTTCATACAAACATACTGCTTGCCATGGGCAGAAATACAGCAGTCACAGACCACAGGTTTGGTGGGAAGAGATATGGTTGATCCACAAAGAAGAAAAAAATATATATTGTCAAGCAGTTAGCATTTTTCCCAAAAGTTCCAGTTATATCCATTTTATTGGATTTATTTTTCATGTAGTGTCATTATTCAAATTTAAAATGTTGCACAATCTTATGTGCTTGGAAGATGATTAGAATGTGGGGAAACTATACTCAACAGTGGATTCATCTATGTATCGATGAGTTCGGTACCTGAATGTGCAGTTAGAAGGCGGGGCCTTCGTGGAGATGGGTCCAGGAGTGTGACCTGGCAAAGTGTATTCCTCTCCCAGTTCCTCCCTTCTGCCTCTGATTCCTGATTGTCTTGGGATGAGTGGTTGTCCTGCTCCAAAACCTTTTCATTATGATGTTTCAGTCTCAGAGCAGGCTGACCCTGGACTGAATCCGTGAGCCAAAGTAAACCTTTCTTCTTTAATAAGTTGTGAGTGTCAGGTACTGTATCTAGAAATGGAAATGCTAACTAAGACATACAGTAAATTTGAAAATAGATTTTATGATTCCATCACTTTTTTTTCTAAAAATATGAACAATCAGTATGGTAATGCCTTTTTACAGGACTAGTAAATATTTAGAAAATATACATTTAATATATGCAACACATTGGCACAGAATAAAACATTTTGTCCAGAAACAGGTAAATTTCTCAAAAATACTATTCAATGTATACATTTATTTTAAAAGTTGTGATTTAAATTTGTAGCCAAAAATTCCAAAACATCATGTCTTCATTTAGATTCCAAATCTTGAGTAACAGCAACATTACTAGAATAGGTATTTATTTTGGGGATCAAAAATGACATAAATATTGCTATGAATATATTTGTTTTAATATATTTGTTTTAATATGTTTTAATTTTGAGATGTTACATCCTCTACCAGATGTTAATCCATCACTTTGAGGGGGGGGATGTTGCATTGCTGTTT
>NW_004624748.1:30472910-30501202 GCF_000247695.1 Heterocephalus glaber | reverse complement strand
AAATATTTTTCTTCATGAACACATTATGAAATAGGGGAAATTTATATTATTAAAAACTCTGATTTGACTATAAGCAGGTAAAACAGAATGCAAAAATACAATAACTTAATACTGAGTATCACCAGCATTACTAGAAGAAGTGGTTATTTTGAGTATCAAAAATTATATAAATATTTATATTATGAATGTAATATAAAACAAAAATATATTTTGCTATCAATATGTTTTGTTTTATAGACTAATAAATATTTACCTTACTTCATGGGCACATCAAAATGAAATCGAGGAAATTTATATTATTGAAAACTCTGATTTGAGTATAAGCAGGACATAAGAATGGAAAACAGAATGCAAAAATACAATAACTTAATTTTCTTAAAATATAAACAGCTACAATTTTCCCTGTGTGTATGTGTTTTTACATTCCATGTCATTTTCAGGTACTGAATAGATTCCCCAGTTATTTTGGAAATCTATAATACATGCATCAAATAAGAAATCAGTTATACCTATATATCTTCAAAGGTGAGTTAATAGTGTTTTCATTTTATTGCCTAATATTTTAATTTGAAATCTTCAATAACTATAAGGGCATCTGTGTTTTATTATTTTCCTGGTAAAATTTTGAGAGGTTCGATATTACAAAGTGTTTCAGAATATGTATATATATGTATGTATATATATGTACATATATATGTATATACACATATATAAATATATGATGCACATTTCCCAAAAATTATATTATTTAAGAAATAGAAACATTCAATATTATTGTTTTAATGTCACTTATATTTTTCTTAGTAATAAACTGTTCAGTATTGCATTTTTAAGAATATCAAAAGTGAGATGGTAAAGGAACATTGTTTGAACAGCTTGTAAACTAACATTTCAAAATAATTTTCACAGAATGTACTCAGATATTTAGAATTTTATATATTGGCAATTCTGACATAAACAATATTTGTATCTGGTTTAGAGTATTAGAATAACATGAATTTCAAATAATATTTGACATAAGAGTACAATGTTAAATGATCTAGCTGCCATCCGAAGGAGAAAAGAAACAAACATGTGAACATGCTGATAGTGCCTGTCTGGCATGCGATCCTTTATGGATGAGCCAGTTCCTTTCCAGACTGATTACTCTGTCATTCACTGGAACCTATCTTGTCTGAGGCTGTCATGCTTGTTCTTTGACATTAACAATAAGATTAGGGCCAGCACTGACAGTCACAACAGCAGCAAAAGCCTATAAAGATAGTAGTGAGCTTGCTCTGATGCAACTACATTTAAAGAGAAACTGCTAAATTTGTTCTGCTAAAAACTCATTCTACTGCTGAAATTTTACACATTTAAAATTCACTGGACATAAGTAAGCTAGATAGACTCCTAATTATTGATACAGCTAATGCGTCTTTGTTGAGATGATGAAAGTCTCTGCAGAAAATTCTACGCTATAATAAATAATGACTTAAATGAGTTTAACGTGTCCTTTTGTGTTTGGCAACATTTGATTTATGGGCATGAAGGGGTACAGGTTTGTATTATATATTCCCACATCACTTTAATGTTTTTATCAGAGAAGGAATCCTTTTCAGAAAATCAACAATATGAAAGCATTCTTCTTCAAGCAAATATATTTTTCTTTGTTTATATCACAATCTACATAAGATCTGAAGATATGATAGTTGCATCTATTTGTATACCTTATATAAAATAGCATTTAAATAGTTTTAGAGAAACCATAGGGTTAGGTTATTATACTTTGTAACAAATCATCTCACATCTAGGGGCTTAAGCCAATCCACAGTCTTTATTTCATAGAGTCTATGGATCAGAGTCCAGCTGTAGCTTGCTTGAGTCCTCTGCCAATGCAGT
The DNA here is from genome assembly GCF_000247695.1 of Heterocephalus glaber. Next base: position 30,499,321 of record NW_004624748.1, on the reverse strand, counting down.
TTGATAATTATTAGTTTCTCTGTGACTGAAGCTCATAAGGTTTCAATCAAGATGTTGGCTGTGCTGTACTCTTATCTGGCAGCCTTACTGGCAAGAATCTCTTTCCAATATCATTGAAGTGTTTGGGAGAATTTATCCCTTTGAAATGATAGGAGGATTTTATCACTGATTTTGAGCTAGAGTCATTTGAACCTCCTCAAGGTCACACTTTGTCATGTGTTTCTCTGTCTGGCCTCTTACAATATCCAGTAGCTGTATATTACCTCAATGCCAGGAAGAGAGATTCTCTCACTCCAGTTTTCTAATATTGGCACACATGTAACATACCCTGACCAAGGGATTAACATACCATCAACCTTGGACTATTTTTTTCATGAGAAGCAATTTACAGGTTTCATGCTCACACAGTAGTGTGACACATTGGGGAATCATTCTAAAGTATGTGCTGCACAATATGAAGGAGTCTTGGTTTGCTGAAAATGAGTGTGACTTCAAAATACTAAGAAAATTAAACAAATAGAAATATATGTTAGTTCATTTGTATTTATAAAGTCAATGTCTAATTCAGAGAATTTCTCAGTTCTCCTCAATCTTAGAGTCTCATCTCTTAGTTGCACAATAGTTGAAATTTGCTCAAGAAAAGGGTATTTTAAAAACTTTAAGGTCAGAAACTCTGCTTTGTTTCACTTTCCAAACAATAGTAAATCAAAGTGGCTCATTTTTAAGTTAAATTATTTAACTCTGAACTGAGTGGAAAGCTACTAGTGGACAAAATTCCCTACTTGTCTGTGGATGTGACTGAGGTCATGTATCTGAAAGGCCCTTAATCAAAAGAGGAAGGGGCTTCTGCATCCTAACTCTGACTGGGAAAGTACTGGCAATAAGCTCCTGTGGCTTAATCATTTCCCTTAAAACCCACAAAATATTTGCAGAGAGAGTGGGCCAAGCGTAAATCCTAATAAAGCATAGGTGGCAATCAGGAAGATTGTACTTGCCACAGTACTCAGCCAGTGAGGTACTGGGGATATGCAACTGCTTTCTAAGGGTTAAATTCTTACTATATCTCCCCCAGGTGTCCCCACCTGCCAGTTAGGCTGGTACCCACTCTTGCAAGATCAAGAAATATAAAGTCTTGCTTTTGCCACACTCTCAGTCCTTGGGCTGATCTGTCTATGGAACAGGATCAAAAATGAAGAAGGCTTCTCCCTCACAACTCGTTTTTCCAATTCTCTCCCTACCCTTCTGTACCATATTCTATGAGTCGGGTAGCTATACTTTATACACAGCTATCAAGGGACTCATTTGCTATGTGAATTCCACTTGGATGTGGCCAGAGAGACACCAGAAAATGGTCTGAGTGAAGGAAGAAAACAAAATCAATAAAAAAATTTCTCTGTTCAAATCCCCAAATTCCTAATCATTTGTTACTACTCTTTTTGTTTTTCTGTGACCATTAACTCTTCCTGCTTCTACATGCCATGGTTTCTTTCTTAAAATTGGTAATCATACCCTAAGCCAGTGGTGGCAAATCTATGGCATGCATGCTGCAGTGGGCACCCAGTGCCCTCTGTGGACACAAGAGCCAAGTCAACCACCATCACTGCAGCAGCTGAGCACTCATGTTTAATTGCAGTGTTGGCACTTTGTCATAAACAAGTGAGTTTTGGGTTGCAGTTTGGAGACAGTCTCTAAAAGATTTGCCATGACTGCCCTAAGTCCTTGTTAGCTTGCCTCATTTTTGTTATACTTCTAATAGGAAGCAAAGTCTCATCAGGTTCAGATCATTTATTAATAATAACACATCTAAAAATCAGGTCCCCATTACCCAGTTCTCCTCTGATGAGATAGTACTAGCCAAAAGTTCACCCATTAATGCAGTGAGGTATATCGCAGAAGAGGAAATGTGAATTTATGAGATTCATAGCTATCACATGGAGGCTGGGACACTGGCTTGTCATCCTCTTAGGAAATGAACTTTTACTCAGAGAAAAAAATCAAACATTCTGTTGAAACAAAGGGTGAGAGTTGTCACCATACGGGGTCTGAGGGTCCCCAAGGCTGAAATAGGAACTTAACTCACCTTTTAAAATTAAATTTTCAGGTTCACTGACTCAAGTCACAGAAAAAGAATTTTCAGGACACATCAGTAAAAGAGACATAAGAAGGATTTATTAGAGGTAGATGTAGGATGAACTCAACAGTGGAGTATGAGTGCTCAGAGAACTGGGGCAAATATACTTGGGAACTGAGGGTCTTTTATGGGTTTTGGGTGATAGGAGTCTGTGGAATTTAATATTCTATAATCTTACTCTTGGCTACTGGGTAGAGGAGGATAACCTACACATTTTGAGTTAATGCTCTGACCATATGGTAAATACTGAAAGTCTGGTCCATTCGTTGGTGAAAGAGCAACATTTTTACATAAAAAGTGAAGACGCAAACCTGTTTGTGGGTGAAAGTGAGTTGTCCAGATTTACTTTGTTTTGGGAGAAGAGAAAGAGCTAAACAGTAAATAAACTGGGCTTGTGTTCTGAAGCTGCAATTTTTCTTAAAAGCACAGTTTTTTAAATCTCAATTTTCTTGTCTTCTTTCTACCTAGTTTTATTTCTTCTATCCTACCTCAAGAGTCATCGTAAAATATAAGCAAATGGCTCTGGGAGATAAGTATGTAAATGGTGATATATAATCTTTCATTTCCAAGGGAGATCTTCCATTTAGTCATGCTTTAACAAAGACTGCCAGTGCCCTTATAAAATACTGATCATGGATATTTGCTACTAAACACAGTTTATTCAGTTTCTAGCATTTTTTTCCAATCTATTTTCTGTGGGGATCTTGTCTGCTATAGGTAGTTCAAAGTGAAACTGGCATTTGAACCCTACAGCCTAGTTCCCAAAGATATATTATTAATCACTATGCATGTTTTGAATCCATGAGAGTAATTTCATTGTTTGTGACAAAGGAAATATTGACTTAATTTTTTTCTTTACTACCCTAGCAAGATATTGTAATTAAGTTAATGTTTTTATTAACAGTCTATGTTAATAGTGCAGGTAGTACAATGGGGGCTAGGACACTGCTCCCCTCCACCCAGTTGAGTATGGGCAGCACTCCAGGGCCAACCCACCTTCCTTTTTTCTTAGAAAAGCAGAAAATAAAATAACAAAGACCCAAGAAAAGCCCCAGGCCAGAGCACATAGATTTTAGTTCTACTGCCCTGACCTTCAATAACCATTTCCCCACTGAAAACTTATTAATTACTCATAAATATGGACTGCATCTCATGTTTATGGTTTAATCAGAATGAACTCTGGGAAAGTCCTGCATACTTTAAGTCTCTGAAAATGATTCAACGTCTTGTCAATCATTTCTGTCAGTCTTGTTTGTTTGTGTGTTTTGTAGTTGTTATTTTTGGTACTGGGGATCGAACTTGGGTCCTTGAGCTTGCGCAGCAGGGGTCGTATCCATTGAGCTAAATCCCCGGCCCCTCGTTTCTGTCAGTCTTACCTAAAGGCCAGATGAGAGGCAACTGGGGTGGAGTACAGTTCCTTTAAAAACCCGAAAACCCGATTTATCTGTGCTGTGCTGAGTTTTTTATCTTTGTGGCTCTGACACCATTTTTCTGTTTGTGCCTCATTTTGTTTTTTGGTTCTTTGTTGGTACTGGCGATCGAACTGAGAACCTTGCGCTTGCAAGGCAGGCCCAGTGTTGCTGAGCTAAATCCCTGGTCTTGTTGGTGACTCATTTTTTACTTCACGGAGCTTCCCTGTGCACATCTTCCCATGATCTTTAATCAATGTAGCTGCTTTTCTTTTACCATTGAATTGCTTTGCAATTCTTTGTTTCATGTAAATGAGAAACTGAAATCTAAATGCTGGATCCACCATGTGATAACATTACAATTTTTACAAAATTAGCCCACACCTATATATATATATATATATATATATATATATATATATATATATATATGAGAGAAATAAAAACAAAAAGAACAAGAGCACTTTTTAGTGAGCTCAACTTTATGATTCAAAAGAAAATTTAAGAAGAAGGAACAAAGGTACCTCTGACCCACTATTAACTTTTTTCCAAGGTTACAATCTTTCCGTAGAGTACAGAAAAGGTAGACCTACATCTTTACCTAAACTATAATAGAAGTGTAGAATTTTATTTTTCTAATAAAATAGTTTAGAATTTATTTAAGTATTATATATGAAAGTGTCAATTAATGGAAATAAATGTACCATCATCCATTTCGGTGCCTTTGGAAGACCCTAGTTAGACCGCTTTCTCATTTCTTTTTACCCATATAGAACAAAAACATTTTACAGCCTCATTTCATTTATATTGGCCCCTTAAAACAAGGCTGTGTCAAATATAATGTTTGTAATTGATGTGAATGACTTACAGACATGGACCATAAAAACACCTTGTTCGTTTTATAAATGTTTCTTTAGTCAGTCTTGAATATGGCAGTGTCAATGATGGATGGTGATAAATTGCTAGATTGTCACTCGCAACACATCTGCCAAGTTGAGTTTCTCAAAATTTTTAAATTATGATAGAAGTGACAAAAAAATTTAAACCACTGCAAGTTGGGCTTGTTTATTTTAAGAGCAACAATATGCTACCCTTCTTTTAATAAAATATAACTTTATTAATAAGAGATATAAAGCAATTACTGATACTGAAAAATTAGTTAAATTAAGACCCCTGAATCATCATTATCGTATCATCCTCATCATAATAAACATTGTCATTTCAGGGCTCTCAAGTAGCTGAATACTCTATTTAATATATTTCCTTTGAATAAATTGACAAAAAGGGAAAATCTAAAGTTATCTTTTGCATTTTTCTAGAAAAGAATATTGGAGTCTCCAAATGATTCTTCTTGAACTTCAGAGTTGATGGTCAATTTCAATATGAACAACAGTTAACTTTTCTTCAATTGAAATTTTTCTCCTGACATTTATTTGCACTTTCCTTCTATTGATTTTTCTTTTGGTTTATAATATTAGCATTGAGCTATTAGAAATATAGCAAGAACAAATGAAATTCTTCTCTTCTTTTCAAAAGAAAAATAAAATTTTCTGTTAGGTATTCACTGCTAAGCTAGTGTTCTAAAATTCTTATGAAATAATTACACTTTTCCTGAGATAACTATCTTCTAGTTCCTCAAACACGTAAAATTACACTGCTATCCAAAATCTTAATATATAGTGGGCTAATTTTTTTCATTTTTAATATATAAAAAAAATGACATTTGAAGAATGTAAAGTCCTAAATACAACCATGCACTTATATCAATTCAGTGAACTGTAGGTTCCAATTATATACATATGTATATATATACTTATGTATATATATATGTATGTGTATATATATGTGTATATATATGTATATATATATGTATGTATATATATGTATATATATGTGTGTATATATATATATGTATGTATATAAAGTGCATGTGGGACTTTCAGCAGATATCCAAAGCAAAATCTAACTTGAAATAGTAAATATTTATTGGTCAAGTTAAAATGTGTTGACTGGATTAATAAACAAAGATTAGATATAAACTAGTGAAAAATAGAATGAAAAAAATTAAGATGTTTTACAGGAAAATTATTCAATGCCATGATGCTTTATTTGACTGTTGAGGGGTTTTCAGAAAGACATGCAGCATTGCTATTTAAAGAAAGGCAATATCATTGCTTTGAAGAAAGGCAAGAAAAACTCTTCTAAATAGTTTTTGGTAATACAGCTTTTTCCAATTATATATTGACAATGATATTATTCTGAATAATACACTGACAGAATGCTCTTGGTATCTTTGTTTTTTCATTTCTTTAGAGACATTGCTGACATTTACCTTCTTTATACACATAACTAGTTATTTCTTCAAAGTAAATGAGGTTGTATATTTTTCTTTTAATGAGCATACTTAAACACTTTCCCAATGATTGGAAAAGTTTAGGAAGAAAGTTTGAGCAAAATAAAATAATAACCATTATTTTTAAAAATATGCTTAACTGGTATTTATATGCAGTTTTAACTATATATCTTTCTCTAAAAATATGTTGTGATCTCACTCCAGTATTTCTGGGTTTTTTTTTTTTTTTTGGTACCAGGGATTGAACTCAGGACCTTGTGTTTGCAAGGCAGGTGGTGGAACCACTGAGCTAAATCTCCAGCCCTCATTTCAGTATTTCTTGTTAGCTAAAGAATATCTAATCAGACATCTGTGTGAGAGTGTGTACGGAACTAGCTGTTGGGAGAATATTCTACCCAACATTAAGTAAGAGTAACTCGAAGTCTCAAAGTGATGTTTATCATAGATGATGCTTGATATTTGCAAGGAAGTGAAAAAAACAGGGGACAGATCATATAAATGGCTGAGTCAGAAGACATCTAGAATAACCTCAATTATTAATTTTTCAATCTTGATTAAGATCTTGAATTTTATTCTGAGATGAAAGTACTGGGGAGATTTGAGCAGAGATTCATTCTTTTCTATATGAAAAATGGTGACCAGGGCAGACAAGAGTAGTTGCCAGGATGGCAGATAAATTGATTTGATCCAGAAGAGGAATGTTGCTGCTCGGGACAAGGTGATTGTACTGCAGGTCAGGTGAGTAATGCTCAGAGTCTGCATATGGATCAAAATGAGAGGCAATAGAATTTTCTAATGGATATAATATAGATCTAAGAGAAAATACAAAGAAAGTAAAGAATAATTTTGTTATTTGGAGTCAAAATCTTGTAAATGTAACTGAACCTAGATAGATTGAGAAATTAGACAAGTTAGGCAGATCAGAAGAAAACGTGGAAAAAACTTTTTAAAAGTTATCACTGAGCATAGTAATTTTATCATACATTCAAATGAAAATGTTTATTTAGGCTCTTAAACATATGTATCTAGAATTTATGAAAATGGCTAAACTAGAGATATAAAAGTTGTAGTCATCACCATCCAGATATCATTTAAAGACTGAGTGTAGATCATATTAAGTGAAAAGCCACACAGAGCAGAAGTGTGAGAAAATGAAGCCCTCATTTTGATATGAAAAGCTATAGCCAGTGGTGACTGAGTCACTGCAACATAATTTAACTTTTTTTGATTGCTTATATTTCCTCAGAAAATTGAGAGAAAAGCAAGTAGCATAACAGGAAAGGGCACCAGAAATTTAGAAAGATATAAAATAAATGAAATATTTTGCTGTAGGGTGATGACTAAGGAAATATAACAAGATTGGGAGTCAGCATTCAGATCTATTTGAGGTTTTGGAAATAAATTTAAAACCACCATGATTGTTCATTTTTAACTCACCTTCTGTAATTACTTGATAACCAATAAGTAAAAAAGCATTCTAGATTTTCATCATTGTTGCTATTTTTCCCAAAATTTTTGGATGAGAGTCAGGGATGAAATAGTCATGAATATTTCTAATGACAATTATGATTGCTTAATGATAGAAGTAAAAAAAAAATGAATGGGGAAGGGCAGAATTGATAAGTATAATGGATTTGACATCCTGGTAGAATGAAAAATTGTCAAATGAGATACTTTAATGAATGAATTAGAAAGTCACAAAATAGAGTTTTGAAAATCAGATATTTGTAACTCAAATTTATAAGAATTTGTAGATCTCAATTTTTCAGTAGATCACCGAATAGATCAAAAGAGAAAAAGATTAAAGGAGAACATAACTTAGACACAAAAACTCAGACATAGAAAATTAAAATAGTGGTGGAAATTCCTGCGAAAAGAGATTTCAATAGTAATGGCAGAATAAGTGGTTGGGATAGAAATGTGATTTATATTATAAATTTTTCAATAAAAGCCATGGCAGATGGTTGAAATAATGTGGGCTACCTTGTAGAATATTTTGGTGTTCAAAGTGGGTAGATGGGAAGATGAGAAATCACAAGAAATAAATTGTAAAATGTTAATAGGAGGAAAAAAGATTCACATTCCATTTCAGATTATCATATGTGAAGTTTAGGAGGAAAAGAAAAACAATAGGGACCATTTCTGAAGATCACAAAAGATACAGTAATTTTAAATGATAGTCAGGTCTTGTGTAGAGAAAGAAACAGGAACATAAATAATGCATCAAGGATATAAAAATTTGTTTCTAACAAAATCCAAGTATGACAAGTGCAACATTTTGTGTTAACATTTTAGGATAGAAGATTGAGCTGAACAAGAAATGTATAACATTATATACTGTTAGGTACAATCTGAGCCTTGAATTTCTTATGGAAACTGAGGGACATATGTGATCAGACAACACTAAGTGTTTATTCTTGACATTAGTGTGTCAATTAATGTTTAGTAATGAGATGTGTGAGTTTGGAATAGAGAGGAAGGTTGTTTTGGGGAGTTTCGTGTATTTTGAACATTTCTTAGTCAATCCTGAGGGTTATAGTGGTAAAATTGTGACTGCTGTTCAAAATCAAAAAATGAAAATAATTACACTTTAGTGCAATTTAAAGATAATTTAAAAAGTTATTAAAAGGTAGGGCAGCCATGTGTCTAAATTTAATGTAAAATAGATACAATTCATTTTTGTTTTGTTAGTCTTGGAATATTCCTCCAGAGTAGAGACCTACATGTCTCTCTTTTTTCCCTCTAGTCACTATGTTTTTGCTATCCCATTTTATTTCCTTAGCTCTTGCTCTCCTATAAGCTATGAAGTCCATTTCAAGGCCAACTACAAATATAAAACAGGAGAAGTTTATTACTTGGGGGGAAGATAATATTTTCCCAGTGAACAGATAGCTATATGAATAAAATGTAGTTCTACTTATCTTATAAATACATGATAAACTGCAGTTCTGCATTATTTATGGAAGGGATAGAGTGAATCCTATATGAATTTGGATCGAAAGAAACAAATTTTGTGTTGTTGAGTTATGAAAAATAGATCTAAATAGGGTTATACTTTTTTCAGCATCTGAAAATTTTAAAGAATGGAAACAAATGAGAGGGAGACAAGTAATTTTTCCAACTTTGCTTCAGCTAAATATATTTATAGAAGAACATTTTGTATATCTTTGTCTTCAAGAAATAGATTTACAGAAAATAGTCATCTCAAATTTATCCCTTGATGATTTTGCTGTCTTAAAAGCTAGTACACGTAAATAACTTTCATAGTGAGTCCTTTTCAAACTTGTTGCTACAGATAATTCTGTGATATTATAGTAGTGTTAGTAGAGACTGGAAAATGGGGGAAATAAAAGTAATCTTTCCCCTATCCCTACATTCATGGCCATGTGGATTATTATCACTTTGGGCACAAGAAAAAGTTGGTGCTGTTATAAATTTATTTTACAATCTAAAGTTCCTCATGGCCTATTATAAGTCCTTTATTTTTTATTTTAGTGCCGAAAAAACTAAGGTTCAGCAGCAATACGTCATTCACCTATGTAAGGACAACTTTGCAGCATACAATAGTTTGATTATAAAAGCTAATATTTATTGGGAAGCTTACTAAGTGCTGGTAATTGGCATTTGTATAATAGTTTCCCTTCAGAAGTTCAATGTATTTTGTATTATATTACACTACAAAAATGAATTCATGTATTTATCTATTAATATAATAGAAAATTATTAAATGTTTTTTTAAATATTTAGAAACACTTAAATATCAAAATATTTAGAAGGACTATCTCAGGAATATCTCCTTAAATGTAAAATGTAACACAATATACAAGAACATTTACTTTTTAAAGCTTAATGTAGAATTCTGTAGATTTTAAAAGGCCAACATAAAGGTCATACAAATTATATATTAAATATTCTTTAAAATTTTATTGTTAATGTCAGGTAATTTTGAGGTGAATATTCATGGAAATAATTCATGGAAAATTCCCTTTCCACAATTCCAAATCACTTTGGAGAAAAATTAAAAATAACTGTCCAATATCACAATGCCTCTTGAAAAATAAATTTAATTCTGAAACACTGAAACCAAATTGGGTTCCTTAACCCCTCTTTGTTAAATTCTTTTAATTTCAGCTACATTTAAGTTGCATATGTTATTTTTATCTTTGCTAAGCAGTAGCAAAGTAACACAAAATCAAGGCAAATGCCCTTTATTACATTATTGTGCAATTTCTAATTTGCCCATTTTGCTAAGGGTATATTTCTGGATAAAATATTAATTGTCACCTATTTTCTCAACTATTCCAAAGTTCTAAGGTTCAGTAATCTGAAAAGTGGATAGCTATAATCATTACCTCTAATGGAGCTGTAGAATTTTCTGTTAGACCAAATAAACACTAAAAATCAAGTCAAAAGATATTTAGCAGAACATGAAGACAAATAATTGCTGAAAACTTCATATTAATAGTATGAACTTTAAAGACTTACAATTGCAGCAATGGAAAATACCTTTATACTGCATAAATAATGATGTAGTAATTAACAAGTTTCAACATGGAATTTGTAAATAAATTAGAAAATGTTACAAAACTAGTGTAATGAAAGAAAATTTTGAAGGAAAAATCTTAAGGATTTTTAATGGTGGCAGAGTGTCTCCTGTTGGTTAAGGAGTTTTTCATCTTGTTATAATTTCTATTTTACAAAATTTATATTTTAATTTTTGCATCCAGATTTTCCATTTTACAAGTTTTCCAGAATTATACTATTTCATCTTCATTTTCCAAAATTTATTGGCTTCTAAACAATATTTATTTTAGTATTTTAAAAATGTCTACCATATGTCCAATTGTTTTTCCTCTGTTCTTTTTTTTTGGTACCGGTATTGAACTTGAGTCCTTGTTCTTGGTTCCTGTGTTCTTTATATATATATAAATTTTTTTTTCATTGTTTCACATGGCAGTTGCTTATTTTCCTAGAAACAAATTTTTGTTTCATTCAATTAATCTACATTTCTTTGAATCCTTCCTCATATAGTTTTTGTTTCTATCATTTTTCTTCTACTTATCTAGCTTTACTCTGTTGCTTATGCTTTCTTGTTCAATGCTTAGTTCACTTAGAGATCATTTTTATTTACTTTTTAAAATTTAAGTGTACACATAAAAATTGTACATGTCTATGTGATCCAGTGTGATTTTTTTTTTTGCTTAAATTCTTTTATTGGCACATTTTAGGTATACAATACATTTACATTTATCACTGGATGTTTGTACCTGTATGTGGTGCAGCTTGGTTCTTGTTTTTTCCCCATTCCCTGTGCAGTCTACACCCCCTCCACCCTTCCCTATTTACAAAGACTTTGTTTCCATTTCTTTCTTTTCTCATAATTTTTCCTTTCCTTTTTTTTCTTTCCCCTTCCCCTCCCACTTCCCCACCCCTTTGGACCTTGTGACTTTTTAATATGTATACATTATATAACAATTAAATGAGTGATGGTTAATCATTTCAATGTTTTTTATCACTCCTTTATTTATAAATCTGTGAGGTTTAAAGGAGTGACACTATGTCACATAGTTTGCTTTCCTAGTACTTGAATTGCCTTTACATTTTAAGAATTTTGTAAGTTTCTTTGCTTCCTTATTTATCACATATATTTTCATATTATACTTAAAGCTTGAGATATATTTTTAAAATACTAATATATTTCTAATTTAATTTAACTTAATGCCAGAGACAACATACTTCATAAAATTATCTTTGGACTTTATTGAGGTTTTCCTCAGTACAAATGCACATTTGACATTTAAAAAATTCCATTTATAATTCAAACATTGTGGGGTTTTATTTTTAAATATTTTTAAACTTTCATTTTTTCTTTTATTAGATTTATATAATACTATATGCATGCATCATTTAAAATATTGTTCAATAAAACAACTATGAAAAAACTTTATTTTGTATAAATATACTTTAATAAAATTTCATAATAAATGTTTTAGAAAGATATGCCTATGTCTTGTGATATATTTCACAGAAATGTTCCCAACAAGAACATGCTTCTTACATGTGAGTCTGGAAAGGCTGCCTTCTGACACCTCTCACTCTTTGTTTTTATCTGTTCCTGTCACCAAGAACAAGAAAAATATTAAATTATACAAGCAAAGCTGTGTCAGAATCTATTAAGAGTGTCAAGTATACTGTTTACTAAGAAAAGAAAATTCAGATATGTAAAAATGAATCCACATATATCCAGACAAAAAATGTTCAAATTAGCATACATACTTTTAATTTTACTCTATATTTCAGAGGCTATAATAATATTTCAATAATCTCATCTATATTCTCTTTACTCTCAATGTTTTTGCATAGATATCTCTGTAAATTATTGCTAGGTAATTTTACATAGCCACTGCCCAGAAGAGATACATTCATTTTTCAATCGACCAGTTGTTTTAGCATGACACACCTGTAGGACGAAAAGAACATCTAGATGCTTAAGCCTGGACTGGGAAACAATTGATGACTGAAGTCAGGGTTACTTCAGTAAATGTCTGATAGCCTAAGCTCCTCCTTATAATGCAAACTAAAGTATGTCAAATATCAGGACCTTGGAAACATGATAATGGGAAACATATTACCAGAGATTGTTTTCCTTGGCAATAATACAATTGGGCATTACTCAACGCAATAATAAATATCAAGAATTTTGAAACTTGAGTGTGTTTTGTACTCTTTTCTAGTAGTGTCCATGTTATCCAGAAGAAGGAATTAAGGACTACAAAAACTTACAAAATTTGTCTCTGCACCAAAGACAGAATAATAATAAAAAGAAACTTTTGTGGTAACCAAACCAGAGTTGAGAGCCTATTTTTGGTAATATTTTGTTATACAAATATAATGACTGTAAATTTTAGAACTCTTTCTAATATAGAATTCAGTTACTAACTCTTAACTACATATCATTCAATTATCATGTGCGTGATTACCACAGTTTCCAATATACACTCAGAATCTAGGTTTGCATCTGGTCACAGAAAAAAGAGTATCCTCCCATTGTCATGTGATTTTATTTATCCTAATTTTTGACAATCATTTTTGTAAGGCGAAATTCAAAGGAGAGTGCCACTTGTCAAGTTTTATTCACAATATCTGAAATATTTTTTTTCAAATAAGAATGGCTAATGTTAAAACAAATAGTAAAAATGTAAGTAGTTTCTGCATGAATTCAGTCTCCTAAAGTTTTTTGAAAAATATTTGCCACAGCACAGTAAAACTACTTCACCAACTATATTTTGTTTACAGAAATATTCACTAGCTATCTAATTACATTTCAGGTAATAGATCTTACTGCTATGATTTACTTCTATAATTCAAAAGTACTTAATTTTAATTAGCAAAGTTTTCCATGTAAAAATTTATCATATTAATGTGACCAATATATAGTAGTTGAAATATAATTATGGGAAAATGTAAAAACATGATTCCTTTTTAATATTTTAAACTATAACATTATGTATATTAATAGAGAACTAGTATTAATTACTACTAGTATAATTATCTTTATAAAAGAACTAGTTTCTTTTATAAAGATAATTTTTTTTAGTCCTCAATTGGCAAATAGTTGAAGAAACAAAAATATTATACTTTATTCTGATAATTATGTCACCCAATATTTGGAAGAGTCATAAATTATTAAGCATGCTTATGACCCATTATTGTGTCTAATAGAAATTATTCACACTTTCTTGACATATTTTTGAGCATCATAAATTAAACTATGGAACCAAAAAGAATTTCTCAGAAAATGATAACTCTCTTGTTGAATAAAATATTTATAGATCATTTAAATTCATGCCAATGAATTTTTAGTTGAATGTTAGTAGAAATTAAAATAAGATAAAGATATTTCATTTGTAAACTACAATTTTAGCAGGTATTTGGAATTTGAACTTTTTAATTTATAATTTCATATTTAAAATGCTGAAGAAATAATATATGCTGAATAAATACTGCATGCATAATGTTACTCAGTGAATGTATCATCACTCAGTATGTTAAGGGGCTTAATAGGCCATGCAGTTTTAACTTAAAAATAATTTCACTGAAATTCTTTCCTGCACTTTTGCAACTCTTTTAAAATGAATATGAACTTTCTGTAATTAAGTATCTCATTGCATAGTATAAATAATAGTCTTCTAGGAAAAAAGTCGTTACCCATATTTTTAAATATTATATTCAAATGTTAAATGTCATAATACATTTCAAGATCTGTCTTGGGTAAACATAAACAGTAAAAAGTTTATTTGCACTTACATGTAGCTAAATGCATCAATGAATAAATAATACTTGTTTCCCTCTGCATATAGATTTGTGTTAAATATGATATATACATTCATCTTTGTCAGAACACCTGAAATAAAATATTAGAAAAGCTAATATTTCAAAGAAATACCCACTTAAATCATTATGGAAAAGAAATCCCCTTTTCTATCTAAGCTGAGAAACATTTTTTTGTTCTTTTCAGATGGCCAGAAATTTCTTAAAACTACCTACTTGTCATGAACTCTAATTTAGAAGTTAGTTATATGTGGTATGTCTGCTTGTTTATGTAGCCACAAGCTTTGAAATATTGGAAGGAAAGAGACTAGAAGGAAGATTAAGAATTTGCTAATTGCAGGGCCAGAGATGTGTAAAGGACAATGGCTATAAACTGTGAGATCTTGAGATCTGAACCTACACACATACAAAGAACAAAAATGCACTATACTTTTTCACATTCATGGTGTTTCAAAGCTTCTTTTGTTTTGTTTTACTTTTTTTTCCTGCAAGGAACGACCAGGAGATGGTACAGCCCACTCATAGGATCTTCATGATCATTCTGCCATTCTGATAAGAACATTGTATGTAATTTAATTTTCCTTAATCTAAATAACATATAATGCAAAGACAGCTTTTAGACAATTTTCTTAAGCATCTCCTTTTCTGTTGCCACTTTCAAACTATTTGAAAATTATATACTTCTGCTACAATCTGAATGTACAGGCTTCAGGTTTGTAAGTGTTCAAATTGAAACTATATAGTCTGCTCCTTGATCTTTTCACCAAAGTGCATATCTTTGTTTATATATTCCAATCAAATTCTATTGTTTCCATATATGCCTTATGCTCAAATGCCTTTGCTTCTAAATTGTCCTACATGTTGCTTAATTAAAATGCTCTTTCCTATACAATATAAACTTTTCTGAAGACTGGTGCAGCCAACTCAAAAGAGTACAGACTATCAGATCTAAGTTTTGAATCCACATTGGAGTCTCTACCCTTAAGCTGTAGACTACTGACAAGTAATACTGTTTACTTTGAAGAAACATAAAAGAAGTAACTTTTACTTCTTGATCTCACTGTCTTCACTTTTTATTTTAGGGTGGTTTAGTAACTTCAATAATTTAAATATAATAATAAATCTAACTTTCTAATTGCACAAAATTTTCTAAATCTAAGAATGAATATGTGCAATAATTTTCCAGAGAGCTCTTCCAATTCTGAAAATATTTCAAAGTGACATATATACTTCTTTTTATTCATAATTTCATGAACGGTTACCAGGATACTATAGCCATGCTTGACACCAGAATCATGCTTTTTCCAATTTCATTTAACTGACATACAAGCAATTATTAAATTTCCATATAGCATCTATTTAATATCTAGAAATTAATGATGAGTAGCAATAAACATAACAATAATAAACAATTATAATAGCAGATAATACCATACTGCTTTCTCAGTTTCAGTTACTTTTCTATATATTTTATATATGTCAGCTAACTTTGCATGTACTAGAAAACATATTTCTATTTATGTATCATCTACCTATTTATCTATTTTACTCTTTTAAGTTTTCAGTGCATAAGAAAATATTGATTGAAAAAGATAAATCACTTTCTAAAACCATCATGAAACTCATCAAAACTCCATTTTGAGCTATAAACAAGCAAAAATATAAAAATAAAAAAGTTAAATTCCATAATTTAAACATTTTAATGAAAATATCATAAATCTCTGCACTATAAGCTGTCAAAGAAGATTGTTGGCATACAAGAAAACTGTTTAGATATGCTTGTTATTTTCTATAGGTCAAACCATATCTAAGTAAAGTTACTTAAATTTTGTACAGCTGTCCCCTTGTCCCACTACCATGCAGAGGACAGAGAAGAAAGAGCATCAGGAAATGGAGCCATAATTACACATGGCTTCAGCCACTTTCTTTTCACAAAAAAATATTCCTTCTCTGTCAGGAGAAAGAGCTCCTCCCAGATACTGACACAAAACCTCACTATATAGCTAATATATGTACTGGAAACATTTCATATATTCTATAGTCAGTTTACCACTATTTACTACAAGAGATGATGGTTGCTTTGTGCTCTTCTTCACCTCCTATTCCCTATCAAAGATTTTTAGAACAAATTTATTCACAGCTTATTTTTATTTATCTCAATTATTCTCAAAAAGTCAAGTTCTTGAGGTAATTCTGTGTCATCCAGAGCCCTCTACCAGTCTGTTTCACATTGTTTATCCTAAATAACTTCCCTAATTTTTCTACCATGTACTGTACCCTTCGATTAGAATTCTATTTCTAAAGATAAAATGTTTCTACTTGTCGGTTCTGTACCTTTCAATAGTCTTGTGAATTTTTGTAGAGGAAACATGCATCTCATAAATAATTTCTCCTTATACTCTATAGTGGCCAACTTCTTTTTTTCTCATTCAAGACAAGAAACCCGTTGCTTGAGAGTGAGCTTCCTTGCTCTCTTTGCCAATTCCACATCCCTAATCTTCAATATTCTTTCCAAACATACAGCTCCTTTGAGGTTCTTTTGAGATTTACAACCTCTATTCCTGAGCTCACTCTTATCTGATGAAGTCCTTACACTTACTCCTCAGTATTTCATGGTGCTAGCAACTGCCCCCTTTCCATCACTCCTATGTGAGGACCAACAGATACAAACACTCTAACGTTTTGGCCTCAGCCATTTATCCCCTAGCTTTCAGAAGTCAGTATACTCCACTTCAATCCCTATTTCATATTCTGGTCATCCTATTGTGTGGCTATAGACTTATCTTTTACTTATTCCATTATTTTTATTCCTGCAAATATTCCATCTCACTTTGTTGGTGTTTTTTTTTACCTCCACTATTTTCTAACCATAAATGAACTGCCTCATATTGTACCTTCTCTATATTCAATGTAGAATCCATATAGTCTTTTATTAAAAATCAGTCTTTTGGAAATATCCCTGGACTCATCATTCTTTTCTATATCCTTCACACTCACTTCACATAGCTTCAACATAGGTTTAATTTAACTCCTTTTTTGCACCAATATATTATTTGCACCTTATCTACACCAATATAGGTGAAATTTATTTGTAAAAATATTTACAACCCTTTTTATGACTCCAATTTTAAATTTATATATGCAAATCTTCAAAATAAAATAATGACATCAACTCATATAATTAAAACTGAAATTGCTCAAATTTATGTTACATATTTTCTGGATCTTCAAAACTCTTCTTTTTTTTTTTTTTGACCCTGACTCAAAAAATAAAAATAACAAAAGGACTGGAGACCTAATTCATTGCGAAGGCTCTTGATTCAATCTCTAGTACAGAAACAAAATTTGAACTCAACTTTCAAGTACCAAAATAAACAATAAGCTAAATACCACATTTGGATTGAAATGTAATTTATGTTTTATGTTTTTGATTCCATAGATTTCTGCTTTGTTTTTAATCAAAAGATTTTGAGCATATGGACATGTATATGACTGCATATCTAATTAAATACTTTTCTTAATTATATTAAATATCTCTATTACATAAAATAAACATGGCTTTTCATATAGATGTTTATTTTATTTTTATATTTATTATTTTTTTTGGTACTGAGGGTTGAACTCTGGTCCTTGCGCTTGCGGGGCAGGTGGTGGCACCACTGAGCTAAATCCCCGGCCCCTCACATTTTATTTTTAAAAGCATGGATCATTTAAAAATTAACTTCATACATAATTGCAAGAAAATGATCAAATTATTCAATTTTTAAAATTCAATTTTATTTAAATTAATTTTGTACATATATTTTAATGAATTTAAATTTTATAATGCATTGGTAAATGCACAATATATTTTGGCTTCAATAAAGATGGTTAATCTTGTATTATTTTGAAAACCTTACTAAGATCTTTAGTGAAAGTGTGTGTAATAGCTTCAAAAAATAGCTATATCCTTCTTCCTCTAATTTTCTAAAGGAAGGAAATTATTTGGTTATCAACCAAAAGCAATGAAAGCTTCGGTAAATCACTTCAATTTATAGGCATCTGTGGACACTATAAAGCAAAAATATCTGCTAACAGCAGACCAGAACAACTTTATTCTGAGCAACAAAATTAACATTCAGACCAGTAAATGGAAATTTTAGTTACAATTCATTAATATGTTGTTAAGCAATTTTTTTTCAGAACTATCCATGTACAAGAGAGACAGCATCAGCTCCTGACAGCTGTCCCCTATATGCTTCCTGTACACAGAAAATGAAGGAGCATCCCACTCATTCTCTCTGGAAAGACAGCTTTCAGAGCTTTATGCAAATAATATGACCCTCTAGCTGTGGCACATTCTTCAAAAAGACACCTACCTTCAAAAGTGACAGCAAATAATAATGTGACAAACGAGCATGCAGCCTGCACATGTGCCACATATTTCACCTAGAATCCTTGGATGTGATAAAATTAACATGACCTCTATTGCCAAGGACATTATAATCAATGCAACAGTGCCACATAGGAGAAGCAAAGGTAATGGGGGCTATGTCCTCATTTAGTAAGCATTCAGTTAAGGCTTTTAAAAATCAATTTGGCTTTTTATTTTATTTCATTAGGCCCAAGATACACTCATTTGGACAATTTGTATGGTCATCACAAGAAGGCAGCTTGTTTTCTGAAAATCAAAATAAAAGAGAGACCATATATGATACACTTGAGTAATTAGACTGTAGGTAGATAATAAAAAACTTTATTGACATTGGTAATAAAGGTCTTGGGTTATTGATCGTATAGGCTGCCATATGTTTTATGTTGTTTTACAATTGATTTCTTCTCCCTCAAAGAGACCAAATAGGGAATCTTTCAATTTTTATTAATGAGAGAATTATGCAAAGAAATATAAAATATTTTGAACTGTCTTTGCAAAATATATAAGGTATAAATGAATTGATTTGTTTATGTACACTCATGAATATGATAAATGCCTGTAAGTTTCATTGTATTTTAATTGTAAAATTTGAATATAAGAAAAAACCCATAGAGCACTTTTTTCAATGTGCCTTATTAGAATTTTGGCAAAAATTTTAAACTGCTAAATAAAAATAATCTTTGTAGCATGAAGCTGATATATTTGCCACTAAGTGGAATGAACATCAAAAGGCATTTGTAGTACATTTAATGTTTACTTATAATTATTTTCAAGCTGCTGAACAAAAGCTATATCTTTAAATAATTTATATCATGTGTTCATAGTTATTTAAGATACATCAAAAATAAATAAGAACTATCAATGAATGTGATTACATTTTTAATAATGTGACTGGGATAAAAGTAAATTGAGTTTATCAGAATATTTTTTAAAAATCAAAACAAAAGCAAAAAATTATTTGATTCAGGTTCCAAATGCATTTTCCCCTTCATTTTTATATATGTTGCATATTATACAAGTAACAACAGAAAAAGGCACAGGTTTTATTATTGAAATATAGCATCCATTGTTAAATTTACCTATACACTCCAAGGAAATAAAAAAGAAGTTAGATTAGAGATAAGATACTAATATCACATCTAATATCCTAATGGCCTTTGATGCTATGCCTTTTAATAAAGGAAATGCAAAGTTGTCCTTTATTTTATAAGCAAGATAATTTCTTTATATATTTCTAAATGCACATATAAAGGAATGTACATAGTGCGAGATTTTCACATTTTATAATCCTATCAAAATTTGTGAATATTTAAGGTATTTCCAACACAAAGAAACATTACTATTATGGATATTTCCTCAGTATTAAATATGCTAGACATTGAATCTGATATATTTAGCTATTTGTGATTAATTTACTTTGATATGCAAAAATGATTATAGACTAATAGTTCTTCATAGTATACTCAGAAAAGAGAAATCCTCCTCTTCCATTCAGTCATGCACTTCTAACTGTAGGTGTACATTTTTGTTTGCATTAACTGTTTAATTTAGAGTGATATTTTGACCCTAATAGTAATTGCTATGGTTTGTGTGTAGATGTCCCCCGAAAGCCTCATGTGGTCATAGGTGGGGCTTTTTCAGAGGTGGGTAGGCCTAAGGGTGTGTGATTCAGAAATCAGTCTGCTGATAGGTTTGGCAGAGTTCTGACTAGGAAGAAGTCTGTGGGGGCTATCTGCCCTAAGTGTAGCCTGGGTAAGATGTAAGGGACAGAGCCTTGGCTTGTTGCATTTCATTTTTTGTTTGTCTTCTACTGCCTCTACCTGCTCTGTGATGCCTCTCTGCCATGCTAACCTGCCTTGGAGTCAGACAAATATAAACTGAAACCTCTACAAACTATAAGCAAAGTAAACTTTTCCTCCCTTAACTTGTGTGTGTCAGGTATTTTGTTTCAGCAATGAGAAAAGTGACTAAGACAGAATTCGGGACCAGAGAAGTGGAGTTGTTGCTTTGACTCTACCTGACCATGTGGTTCAGTGCCCTATGGAACTGGCTTCTGGGAAGGGAAAACTTAGGAAAGGTTTGGAGATGCCAGCTGAAAACGTAGAGCTGGAACACCTTACACTGTACTTGATAGGAGATTCTGATCAGAGCTCCAAAGACCTGAAGGCTGATTGAAACACTGCCAGTGTTGCAGAATTTTAAGAGGCAGGAGAGTCCAATAAGATTTAGGAAAATTTCTTTTAGATTTGAGGTATGTACTGGCTTAATAGACTCCTGTTTAAAGGAAGAGAATTAAATAAAGAGAAATTCTAGCTTTTATACATTTGATCAAACAGGGGTGGTCTTTCTAGTGATGTGAAACTTGGGGAGTAGCTAGTGAGGTTACAGAAGCAAACAAAAAGCAAAGCAAAAAGCAAGTTAGTTATATCTCCCATGATGACAGTTTTGTTCCCTGTGAATCTTGTAAGAACAAGGCATCATGAACTTTGCTTACAAGACATAGTTACGAATCTTACCTGTATCTTTTGTGGGTTCTTAAAGATTGTAAAGACTTTATTTACAGGACTGTAACTGCCTGTCCTGAGTACCTGGTGTGGCAGGAGGCCAGCCTTGAAGGAAAGCAGATTCCTGAAAAGTCAGGTACTCACTGGACTGTGTTAGCAAGAATATTGTTGTTTACTTTAACTTTAGCAGAATAAAGAGTGACAGCTATGGGGTAGGGGTGATGGGTGGGCTGCACAATGCTTGCTTTTCTTTAAATCCTGCTTTACTGGTAAAGAACAGACTTGGGAGGTTTCTTCTGGGAAGGACTGTATTGGCTGTTGGACTCCAGGTAATGTGTGCTATGCCTTGAAAGAATTTGTCTGTATTTTGCTCCTGTCCAGAGACTTTGCCTGAGGCTGAAATTAAGGGTGGTGGACTAATGAATCTGGGAGAAGAAATTTCAAGGCAATCTAATATTGAGGCCATGGCATGACTGGTGTTAGGGGCTTTTAGCCCGATCTATGTTGAGAATCAAGAGCAAAGACCCCAGAAGGATGATTTAAAACATTTTGCGTATGGTCAGGAAGGAAGCTCCAGTAACATTGTGGCCTGCAAAGATGGGACAGAGGAAAAATTGGTCACTCAAAAGACAAGCAAGAAAAAGCTAAATATTTCAGAAGACAACAGAAAATAGGGCCTGAGGGTATCACAAGAACCACCAGGATTCCAGCCATTGTAGCCTCAGAGTTGCAAAGGTGAAAGATACTGATTTGAGAAGAGAGCCCCAGAGCATCATGCTCCAGAATGGTGACAGCCTAGAAAATTTATTCCTTGAGATTGGGTTCAGAGTATTCACCAATCCAGGCATTCCACCCCTCCATCAAGAGAGAAGAAAGCCTGGCTACTTTTCTAGCTAGCAGCAGATATTGGCATCATCCATGTGGTGCTGCTTTTAGGTGCATGCAGAATGCAAGAGTTGTGGTATCAGGGAGGCTTCCACTCAGATTTCAGAAGAATGCCTGGGAGGCCAGGCAGAGTGCCCCTGAGAGGGCAATGGGTGAAGCTGTGAATGTGAAGCAAAAAGTATAGCGGAGACCCCAGAAGTTTGGAGAAGCCAGGAACACGGATCCTCTGAGGAAAACTACAAGGAGGGAGCAGACCCAGCCCAAGGGAGAAACCATGGGAGTTACAATCACCAGCAGTGCTACAGGGATGGAACCACCCTGGAATTCCAGTTTGGAATTCACATCTTGCCACATGGTGCTGGACATTGAACTTCAGGAATTAATGTTTAGCCTTCTGGATTTTAAAATTGACTTAGTACCATTCCTTTCTCTCCTCCTATTTGTATCCATTGGAATAATAATGTTTTTCTCTTGTCATTAAATGTTGGAAGTGTTTAACTTTATTTTCATTTATACAGGGGTTTGCAGCTAAGAGTTTTCCTTAAATCTCAGAAGAGACTTTGGACTTGAACTTTTCAGCAATGCTGAAACTGTTAGGATTTTGTCGACTCTTAGAAATGGGTTAAATGCCTTTTGTGTAAAAGAATGCACATGAGTCTTTGAGAGGCAGGGATGGAAAGTTATGGATTGAATATCTAGATATTCCCCCAATGCCTCATGTGATTATAGGTGGGGGTTTTTCAGAGGTGACTAAGATTAAGGGTGTGTGATTAGGAAATCAGTCCACTGATAGATTTGGGGAGATCTCACTAGAAAGAACGGTATGGGTGCTATCCGCCTAAGGGTAACCTGGGTAGAAACATGAGGGCCAGAGCCTTTGCTTGTGGCATATTATTTCTTGTTTTTTCTCTGTCTCTGCTTGCTCTGTTATTCTCCTCTGCCATGCCATCCTGTCTTGGAGCCAGCCAAGTATGAACTGAAGCACCCATAAACTGTAAGCTAAGTAAACCTTGCCTCCCTTAACTTGTGGGTGGTTGGTATTTTGTCTCAGAAATGAGAAAAGTGACTAAGACAGTAATTTTATGTTTATACTTCTTTATCTTTCATTTTTAGATAATTTTCAATTATTTGATATTAGAAGAATGAAAGGAACAACATATTTTACACAGCAAATCTGAAATGTAAGTGGAGACCTATCACATCTTTTATTAAGATTACTTTTAAATTTTATGCACTCAATATTTAGTTCTAATATTATAATGGTTATGTAGACACTAATCATAGCTAATTCTGTATGATTCACTATATAATCATTGTTTTAAAACTAATTTCCTATTCCTTTATGCACATATGCAGTCTTTAACTTAATGTCATTTTATTTTATTTATTTTTATTAATACCTGTTTTCAGTACATAGTGTTTGTATTCCTTGTTTGGAGTTAGTACATGTACATAACACAACTTCATTCTTTTTAAACATGTTATTCTCTCCCCTAATTAGCCCCCTCCACATGTGGATCCCCTTCCCTTTTGAGAAATATCTATCTCTATTTCTATTATCTTTTTTAAATTTTTTGTTTTATCAGTACATTTGCAATACAAGAAGTTAACATTCATCTTGGAACATACAAATACACAGCCTAGCTTGTTCCTTTTTGTAACATGCCCTAGTATATATGAAACTAATAAATATGTTTCTACAGTGTATTCCACCCTACTACTTCCCCTTCTCATTCATATCCCTCTCTGCCTCTAGATTCTCTTTCTCCATTTTCAATCTCATTACTATTCTTAGCGCATGTTTATGATATATAATATTTACGTTCATTGAGGTTATTAGGCTCCTGTATATGGGATGCATTAAACTTTCTTTCTTTCATTTCCACTCTCCCTCTCCCATTGTCCTCATTTTCCTGGATCCCTTCCCATTCACAATAAATTTACTACCTATTTCTTTCTATTCACCTCTTCTTTAACTTATTTTTTGTACTTTGCCTTAGTTGAGAAATACCACACGGTATATGAGCTCACGTGTCTGATTGGTTTCACTCAGTATTTTATTTTCCAGGTGTATGTATCTTTCTTTATAGCCAAGTAGTATTCCATTATGTATAAATACCACATTTTCTTTATTCATTCCTCTTTTGATTGGGATACAGGCTGCTTTCAAGATTTAGCTATTATGAATGGTGTTACTGTAAACATTGGTATGCATGTAATGCTGTATGATGATGTGCGTATTTCTTTTGGCAGAATAGCTAGAAGGGGAATAGCTTGTTCAGATGAAATTTTTAATACTTTGTTAAATCTCTACACTTATTTCCGTAATAGTTGTCTGGTTTACATTTCCACCAACAATGTAGGAGGACTCCTTCTTTACTGCAGCCACTTCAGCATTTGTTATTCTTTGATTTTTTTGGTGATTGTCATTCTGGTCTAAGATGAAATTTTAAGGTTGTTTTAATTTGCATTTCATTAGTAACCAGAAATGGTGAACATGTTTTTATATGCTTGCTACCCATTTGCCTTTCTTGTGAAAAGCATCTATTTATTTCTATTTATTTCTATTTATTTCTCTAGCCTGTTTCTGGATTGGTTCTTGTCTTCCTAATGTGAACATTGATTATGATGAAATTTCCTCTTAGAATTGCTCTCATTGCATCTCATAGGTTCCAGTGTGGTGTTGAATAACCATTATCCTTATATCACCCAAAATAGATAATAAAAAGATCCTATCTCTCAAAAGCTTCCTGTGGTCATAAGTGGGACTTTTTCAGAGGTTGATGAATCTAGAGTGTGAGTTGCTGGAAATTAAGTGTGTGTGATTACTAAATCAATACACTGATTGCTTTGGCATCACCCTAATCCCTATAGCCTGGATAGAATATAAGGGATAGAGAGAGGCTTATCTTCTCCCTTGCTTTTGCTGTGTGCAATGAACTGTTCATCCTCTAGGATGCCCCTTTGCCATGTGCCACCCTGCCTTGGAGCTAGCCAAGTATGGACTGAAACCTCTATGAACTGTGTGCTAAATAAACCTTTCCCCTTTTAATTTTGGTTGTCAGGTATTTTGTCTCAGCAACAAAAAAATGACGAAGACAAGCAACAATTGTGTAAATTTAACTACCTGTCTAGACATTCACATAGCTTAGTATTTATATGAGTAAAAGTAGAAGGGGGAAATCAGAAAAGAAAAAATAAATGGAAAAAAATCAATGTAATACAAGAAGGAGTAGGAAAAAGTGAGATAGGCAATACTATTAGGAAGTTTTATTGAGAATTTAAAAAAATTAATGGTGTTAGAAAAATTGTGGAAAAGAACAAATAAGGAAAAAGAAGAAATAACCATAGGGTAAAATATAGGATGTAAAAGAAAGACAAGAAATGAGAGAAAATAAAATATTTTCCCTCATTAATGTATTGGTACATTTTAAGTATAAAATACAGTTACATATGTCATTGGGATCTTGTACCATTACATGAGTCTCTTGATTCTTATTTTTTTCCCCTTCTCCTGCCCTCCCGTCATTCCCTCCACCCTTCCCTATATGCAAAGACTTTGTTTCCATTTTTTTCCTTTTCTCATATGTTTCTTTTCCCTTCTTTCCTTTCCCCTACCCCACCCACTTCCGCTGCTCCTTTAGAATTTTACTTCTTCCTATTACACGATATTAATTATACTTATTTAAAATTATAATATCAAGATCTAGGAGACATTACCACAGATTTTACAGAATTTAAAAGGATATAGAAAGCATATTTCAAAAGTCTGTTTTGAAATAAATTTGACAACTTCTAAGAAGAACCTTGGAAGACAAATCAATGAAACTGACTCTGGAGGAAATATAAAATTTGAATAGCACCTATTAAAGAAAGTATATTCCTAGCTTGAAAACCTACCTATATGACAACAAATGGCTCATATACATTTTAACTGATAAATTGTACCAAACATTTAAAGCAGAAAAAAGAAGGAACATTTCTCCCCTCATTTTAGGAAATCAACATTGTGTTGATCCTAAAACTGAATGAAGATAATAGAAGAAAAAAGTACAAACATAGATAGAAACTTTTTTAATGAAATAAATTATTAGAAGTCAGATCTGGCAGTATGTAGAAAGTTGTTTTATTACAGGGATGGCAGTGTTGGTTCAGCATTGGAAAATACACCCTCATAAGTCATCATTTTAACAGAGGAAAGGAAAAAGCTATATGATCTTATCAGTAGTTGCAGAAAAAGTATTGGACTAAATACCATAGCTGTTTGTGGTAAAATCTATCAGGAGACTAGAAGTAGAACAGAACCTTCTCAACAGATTAAAGACATGTGCTCCATACTTCCAGCAAAAATGCCTTATATGAACAGTGAAGGTATATATAAAAA
>NW_004624748.1:30441210-30464761 GCF_000247695.1 Heterocephalus glaber | reverse complement strand
ATTAAATGTTAATATGATAAAGCCAATGGAAGCATTATTTGCACTGACATAATGTGAACTCACTGTGTTGAGGTAATTTCAACCTAAAACAGATATATACAGGAACATAGATATCCTATTTAAACTTTTCATAATTAAATTAATTCTGTTACCTATTCGAAGGATGCAGTTTGATATGTCTTATATTATTCTTGTTGACTCTGAGGAGTTTTTGATTTTTAAGTTGAGAATCACAATGAAACCTGGAAGACAAACTACTAAAGATTTCAGTGAAAACTGAAAAATAAAAATATACCAAAAGTTTAAAAGCAAAATTCCTGTTTTATACAAACTAAATTTCTTGATTTTAAAAGGAATCATATATTTGAAAAAATATGTGAAATTAAAATTAGAATATGATAACTGAGCACACTTTCAGTATATCCTAATGTTACCAGGTTTGGATATTATACAGTTTCTAGATGTCTAACCAAAGAATTGAGCAGGACATCCAAGAGTAACAGCAGGCTCAGTGGTTTATTTGAAAGAGAAAATACAAGATTCACTCTTCAGGGTGAGAATGGGCCAGTGAGAAGAGCTGATGGGCTTAAGGGGGATATATATTGAGAGTTTTAAGCCTTAGGGTTTGGAGTGGGATGAGGGGTTGTTCTGAAATATGACTTTGTCAAAGAGCAGCTTGACTCAGCCCCATTCACTGCACAGTAGAGTTTTTGTCCTTTTGTGGCCCTTAGAGGAACTGTCATGGCACCCAAAGCCAATAGGATGTGCACAGTCAATGACATGGTAGTTAGGTTTGAGGGCAACTGACAGTTACAAAAGATGACAGGGCACATGGTGGGGATTTATTGTGTATATGCTAAATTAGCTGGTTACATTTTCCCATGTGTTTAGACATGGACATCCTGATCCAGGGGCAATGTATAACAGAAGGTAGATCCAGTCACAGAAAACAGGCTAAAGAGTGGACCCTCTCTTGCTTCCCAACCTTTTCCTTAGATCTGGCTCAGAATGTGGATGGATCTTCCTTTCTTTCTTCAGCCTTTTCCTTAGCTCTCTCCTGCCTCACTGAGTGGTACACTTCCTGATAAATTATGAATCTTGTTCCACATTAATAGAAACTATAGGAAATAATCTTTGTGCTTTGTTCTGGTTAGATTACTGAGTAATATTATGTTTACCATAAATTCAGTTATGTTTACATTTATTCATGTTTATATTTATCATACTTTTTTATTAGTTTAGTCAGTGTCAGTAACCATCTTCTGGAGATATATTTAAAGCACTCATATCAGTGTGAATATATATGTATATGTATATATGTATATGTGTGCATATATATATATACACACACACATACGGTTTAGTGTGGATATCTATGGACATATATATGTACACACACACACACACACACACACACACACACACACACATCTACCCAGAATTTAGTCTACTGGGTGGTTAGGCCTATATCTCAAATGTACAATAGGGTAAGCATAGCTGAAATCTCCAGATTTGTGACAATTTTAATTCAATGGCTTTTGAAGAGTACTTATTAAATAGGGGAGAATAAAAGATATTAAATTTATTATATATTATATTTAATAAAATAATCTTGATATATATAGAGGAGTAGTATCATGAAGAACTAAAAACTTACACTCCTGATTATTCATTATACATACTTCAGGCTAATTACTATACTTACAACTACATTTATTTAACATTTTGACTCACTACATTTACTGGACTATGTAATTCTCTCTCATTGAAATGGGACAGAAGTTTGGGACCTGTAACCCATCTTTTCAGTCCTGTGTGCCACAAGGTTCAAGGGCAATACTACAGAGTAGATTATCATATGCCTAGAAATGCTGTCTAAACCTAATTGTATAGTAAGTAACACAAATATCCTCTCAAATTAAATTTTTGAAACAATTTGATAATAATATAAATAAAAATGAAAATTTAAAAATTTGACAGAGCAAGATGTTTGAGATAACAAAATATAAAATGTAGTAAAAATTAAAAGCATGATTTCTAAAACACAATAAATAAAAACTAAAATTTTGTGAACAAACCTATATCAATTAATATAAAATATAGTATGTATATAGACAAGCAACATGCTCATTATAATATTTTTCTGGTCAAAAATAAAAACATTATGTAATCTACTTTAAAAGTGATAAAATAAATTGCAACTACAGGGCCTGGGATTTAGCTCAGTGGCTTCACTGCCTGCCTCACAAATACAAAGTCTCAAGTTCTATCCCCAGTACCAAATAAATAAATAAATAAATAAATAAACTGCAACTACAAAACACGTGAGGAAAATCACTTTTTCTGTTCCTGGGAAATATAAAACAGGGCACAACATTAAGAATGATAAATATCTGTCCTTTCAAAAACTTCTTTAAACCTAATATTAGTGTATTAACTAAAGATTTTTTTAACAAAAGAATATCAATATCTCAATCAATAAACATTTATTCCTCACATAAAATATGCTTGGTGGTGAGGTGGGAGTGATGGATTCAACCTGACTTCTTCAAGACAGTGTGTGTCGCATTCATTTCTCATTAACATCTCCCTGGCAAATGAAAGAAAAGGTTTTTATTGATCATTCTGTAATTGGAGAGTAAATTTTATCACGTCACTAGGCCTGATTCTGTCATGTCACCACCTTTAAATGCCAGAGAGACTTAGAATAGAACCCCAGTTCTGAACTCAAGAGGGAAATTTATGTGGGTTGTGTCAATAATTACTTGGTCTCTACCATATTGGGTTCCAGAAAGGTTTAATGGTTGTTGATACTATGGTTTTAAGACTTTGATTTGTATTTAGATTTAAATTAAAAATAAGAAAATATATTTTGAATCACATACTAGAAAAAAAATGACTTTTACACTTGATCTTAGCCAAAAGGCCAAGAAACAATACAAAAATCACTTTTGATAATGATCTAGTAAATAAAATCTTAGCAACATTTAAAATCTCTAATGGAAGTGAGGTTATGACCTATTTGTTCTGTATGAGTAAGTTTTTATTTTGGATCTATTGAAATTTATGCAATGATTTTGTAATGAAAAAAGAATATGTATTCATATACCCAGAAATGTATTTCTATTTTGACATATAGTTGCAAAATTCCAGATTTAGAAATTTCATGATACAGCTAACTCATGTTATTAGAAGGCTGAAATTTTACTGATAGGCCACCTATAAAAACAAACACAATGTTCATACTCCTTCATTCTTTTTTCCTCTCTTTTGCCTTGTCTTAAACCATGATGCTATCTCTTTTTTAGCTATAATTAATGCCAAAAACATAAAACAAATTGTACATTTTCACTGTAGCTGAAAAAATATAAAAACTCAATCAGTGTTAAGTGCAAGTTATTTTCTAACATAAATATATTTTATCAGCTACTTTAATCATTCATTAAAAATATTACTGTGAGAAATGGAATACACCAAATATGATCTATTACATGAAGCATAATTGGACATTTTCACCTGTTGAACTTGCATATTCAACATTTTATAATCATTCATGCTCATTGTTTTGTATGAATGAGATGTCAGCACATTAAGTGAACTCTTCTATTACAATTATGTATTATATTTATTTTGTACCAAATTTATTGAACTTGAATGATATTTAACATGTTACTATTTTTCTCCTTAACCTTAACTTAAAAACTATGATTGTATTCTCAGAATTCTAGTTAAAGAAACTATAAATTAGAGTCATTTAGAAGACTGAAATTCTGCAAATTCTCCTGGTGAACAACAAATTAGCATTGTAGCACAGATGAGAGAAGACTCATCTCTAGATTCTAACATTTGAAACATTTGTAAAATTAATTGATAACATCAATCAATAATTGTTAGTTATTAACACAAATGTTTAATATTGTAACATATGGTGCTTAAATATTTTATATATGCATGCTAGTTCTTAAGGATACAAAGCCTATTGAAAATACTTCTAAGCCTACTGATAGATCATTGTCCAGAAGGTAAACATAATCCTAATTTCAAATGAATAGTACCATATTGGAAGCATATCTACCTGCTATGGAGAAAGAGCAGACAGACTACTTAATAAATTGAAGAAGGTTTTTCAAAGAGTAGGACATATATAATAGGACTTGAAATAATAACAGTAATTCATAAACAAAAAGGGAGGTGATAATTTATATAGAGGCAATTACTTTAAAATATAGTACAAAGAAAGAGAATGATCTTTGTTCCAAATAGATTACCTGATTGTTTTTGAGATCATAGAAAAACATGTAGGAAAAGTGCTCAGGATTTATGTGTAGAACCCAACAATGTACACATTGTTCGACTTGTATTTCTTCATCAAGAATGTAGTCCCACCCAGTCATACTTAAGGGCTTGTTTTAAGTTTATATGGCCTATGCAACTGCATATCATTTCATGCAGAAAAGGGATCCAGATTTTTAAATTTCTCTGCACTTGCCATTTTAAATTTTTCAAAAACAATTTATGAATAAAGGTCCCCATGCTTTCATTTTTGCACTGAGCTTTGGAAAATCATACAGCTGGTTCTCCAGCTAAAATTGAAGGAGGTAAAAGTGGGCAATATATTCCAACCACATCCCATTAAAAAGATTAAGTCACTTTCAATGATTACAGGTATGTCCAGGGTTAGTAAGACAAAGGAATTCTATTGAACAACTTAATCAGTGAGAGATTATGTGACATGCTTATCAAAAAGAAGCTGGTTATGATTAAGATTATGATTTGTTTCCCTTTTAAAACTGGATTTCTATATTTTATTTTATATACAGAAATATGGAAATTGAAGCTATTGTCATGAAAAAGTCATGATTTTGATTTACCTTTTCTTAGTTTTTATGGTCATACTTTTTATGAGAAAACTACAAAAGAGATACGCTAAACAAAAATTACAAAGAATTTACTAATTTTGAAGTAGTTGCTATGGGAAAGTAAACTTGTTAGACAACCCAACCAAAAGTAAAATGAGTTAAAATTTAATTCTTGTTTGAAGAGTGCACTAATTCAATCTCATAATAATAAAGAGGAAAATAGACCTCACCTTAATAATAAGACTTCAGTAAATAAGAAACAAATTGAAAAAGAGAACTGTTACTTTATATTTACATAAGAGAGTATTGGAAAGAGATTATCCCCAATCAGCTTGATGAGCTAATCAGAAGGTTTAATTGAAATCCAAATCTTAAGTAAACAGTTCAATAACAACAAAACAAACAAGTAAAATAAAGAATTAAAATGTGATTAAGAGACCCAAACAAAAAAACAAAAATAAGGTTTTATACACAGAGTAAAGTTAGTAGCTAATGAAAGTTAGAGTTGCTATATATTAAAACAACCAGTGTAGGCAGAAAATGTGTGACTGAGTTCTTGAATAGAGTCAGGAACTTAAGGTGAAGTTCAGCAACAGAAATGCAGGAAAAGATGCCAAAAGCCAATAAAATTTGAGCATTTTCAGATATTCTTACCTTGCAAAAACTTTTATCAGAATATTACACTTTGCTAAAATCTCTTTACATAAGCATTTAGTTGTGATCACTTAATACTAAACTTACACTTAACTGCCCTCCAGGAAAAATAAGAATATGCATTGATAGTCACATATTGTACAAATACTTGGAATATATGTATTATGCCACACATAAAAACCTATGACCTAATTGAATATTGTTCATCCTGGCCTTTGATGAACTAATGAAAGACAATTTACCCTTGTTTATATCTTCCAGTGTTTATAGTCTTTCTTTATACCTCCTGCATTATAGTTTTTAAAAATATCTATTCATTAGAAGCCTTAAAATAATCTATTCAAAAACTTTCATTTGATAAAAACAAGTATATGTTTGTTTGGTATTTATTGGCATAATATAATTTACAGAGCTGATTGGGTAAATTTAGGTAATTTAGCTAAGAATTAGGCAAAGGAGTTGTGTTTTCTCTCTTGTAATTGACTCCAGTATCTTGGAATGGGAGATAAGTGTTATTATAAAGACAAGTTTTAGAGAAGCTAGGAAGATATTGGACAAAGGTAGAAAGTTTAGTTTAAGTTTCTTCTAGGTATATGGTGAATTTACTAAGGGATTTTTTGAAGAATGGTATATTTTACATTTAAGTATCAAAAATTTCTTGGCAGATCCCAGCAAGCAGCAGTGTGGACCAGAGTGGCGTGGTTGCAGGCAGATCCCAGCCAGGGTCCAGCCAAGACCCCAGCACCTTGGGCAGACAGGCCCAAGCCAAAGGGCTACCCAGAAAAGAGCTGCACAGTTGCATAAGTATCATACCATTGGTAATGCCTGCAGATACCATCAAGCACTTGTTTGGATCAGAGCAGCCCAGCTTCAGGCAGGTCCAGCCTGGGCCCTGCCCAACCACCACTGCTTGGAGAAACAGGTCCACCTAGAATAGAGCTACACAGGCCCATAAGGAACAGCCAGAGGCTCTCTCTGATACCATCAGTAAGTGCGTGGAGACCCTAGCCAGAAGCCTGGTCAGACACCAGGGTATGGGGTACACAACACCCAGCCAAAGGCCCTCCCAGACACCAGCTACATAGTGGGGCAGGCCCTAGCCACAGGCAAGACAAGATACCATCCCAAATGTGCACAGATCCCAGCCAGAAGCAAACCCAAACAAGAAATCAGCTCAGGGATCCAGAAGGCAACTCTTCTGAACACAGAAATTGCTATACTGTTGAGCAGCAGAGAAAAGACTATTCAGGGGGTGTTTGAGAATTGAAGATCACTGGATGAGCAAAAAGTTGCCTCAACAAAAGCAAAGCAGGCTGCATCTGTTGAAGTGAAAATACATGTAAACAAGTCTCAAAACCAGACATCCAGATTACCCAAGACGACCCCAAAGGGAAATGAGATGGAACAATTTGATAGTCGACAACCTGGACTCACTGCACTGGAAATGAAAGAGGATCTGGAAAACATGAAATCAGAAATAATTTCTCAGATAACAACAGAGATAGTGTCCACAGTACAAGACATGATTAATAAATCTACAGCAGACAAAAATAAAAAAATAGAGGACCTGAGGAACATGAAGGAATCTCAAATAGGAAACAAATGGAATCCATAAAACACATGCAAACAGATTTCCAGGAGATTACAAACTCCACTGAATGTTTATACAGCAGAATAAGCCAATGTGAGGATAGAATTTCAGATATAGAACATAGGATTGCAATTAGTGACCAGGAAAAGAAAAACTTCTTCAACATAGTAAAGGATCAGGAAAAATCAATCCAGCAGCTGCTAGACAATACAAAGAAGAAAAACATAAGACTGATCACAGTCAATGAAGAAATAGGAGTGTAGACAGATGACATTAAAAAACATAAAACTGTTCACAGAAGTGATGGCAGAAAATTTCCCAAGTAGGGGAAAAGATCTTGACATACAGATAATGAGGCATATAGGACTCCAACTAGCCATGACAAAGAAAAAAAAAATCTACACATAGGAATATAATAGTTAAAATTCCAGAAACCCAACAGAAGAACAAAATTCTACAAGCAGTTAGAAAAAAGAAACAAGTCACTTACAAAGGAAAGCCCATCAGAATACAGCAGACTTATCAACACAAACCCTCAAGGAAAGAAGACCTTGGAGAAACATTTCAAGCCCTAAAGGAAAACAACCTCCAACCCAGATTGATGTACCCTGCAAAACTATCTTTCAAAATTGATTGAGAAGTAAGATACTTTTGTGACAAAGAGCACCTTAGGAATTTCATGAATACCAAACCAGCACTCCAAAAAATTTTAAACAATATCCTAGGAAAAGACAATGAGGGTCACAACCCCACAAAGCCCAGAATGAATCCATCAGGCAAGACAAGTAATGAAACTCAAAGAGGTATGAGGATCCAACAATAAGAAAGGATTACAGCAAGGATGTGTCAATGCCTGTCAGTTATAACCATCAATGTTAATGGTCTAAATTCATCAATCAAAAGAAAGACTGACAGAATGGATAAAGAAGCAAGATCCAACAATATGCTGTATACAAGAAACACACTTAATTAAAAAAGAAACTCATAAACTAAAACATAAAGGGCCAAAAACAATACTCCATGAGACAGGAACTTGAAAAAAGAGGGAGTATCTATCCTCTTTGCAGATCAAGTGGATTTCAAACCAACACTGATTAAGAGAGACAAAGAAGGACGCTACCTCCTTGTAAAGGGAACAATACAAGAGGAAGAGATGACGATCATAAATATATATATATATATATATATATATATATATATATATATATATATACACCAAGCACTAGTGCACACAACTATATAAAACAAATTCTAACGGACATGGAAAATCAAATAGGCACTAATACAATAGTAGTGGGGGAACACAATGTCTCATTGTCACAAATGGATAGACCAACTATATAAAAAATAAACAACAAAATACTAGAACTCAATCAAGCTGCTGACCAAACTCTTGACAGATGTTTACAGAGTGTTCCACCCAAAAATATCAGAATACACATTCTTTTCAGCTAAAAAGAGGTCACTCCTCAAAGTATACCACATACTTGTTCATAGAACCTGTTTACTAAGTAGTGTAAAGGAATTAAAGCTATCCCCTGTATATTATCAGACCATGATTCAATGAAATTGGAGACCATTTGAAAAGAAACCACAATAATTTCGTGAACACATAGAAATTGAACAACACACTTATGAATAACCAATGAGTCACAGAGGAAATTAAAGAAGAAATCAGACAATTCCTTCAAATAAATGACAATGACAATACAACATATTGGAATCTATGGGACACAATGAAACCAGTCTTATGAAGGAAATATAGCAGTGAATATTCACATTAGGAAAATAGAGTGAGCTCAATTAAACAATCTGATGCTGAACCTCAGGCTTCTAGAAAAAGAAGAGCAGGATAAACCCAAGGCTCATACAAGGGAGGAAATTATAAAGATCAGAGGAGAAATCAATGCAATAGAGACTAAGGGAACAACACACAAAAAAAATCAATGAAGCCAAGAGTTGGTTCTTTAAAAGAATTTTTAAAAATTGACAAACCTTTTAGCTAACCTTATAAAAGAAAAAAGAAAAGAAAGAAAAGGCCCAAACCAATGCACTTAGGAATGAAAAGGATGAAATTACAATGGACCCACCAGAAATCCATAGGATCATTGATACTTACTTTGAGAACCTATATGCCAATAAGATGGAAAACACAGAAGAAGTGGACAGATTCCTAGATAGGTAGGAATTACCCAAGTTGAATGAAGAAGACATAAAAATTCTAAACAACACAATGTCAATCCAAAAAATTGAAAATGTAAATAAAAACTTACCAATTAAGAAAAGCATGGGGCCCAATAGCTTCACTGCTGAATTCTACAAGGTATTTAGAGAAGAACTACTGCCACTACTGTTTTAAACTCTTCTATGAAATTGAAACTGAAGCAATACTCCCAAAATCATTTTTGGAAGCAAGCATCACCTTGATCCCCAAAGCAGAGAAAGACCCAACTGAAAAAGAGAACTATAGGCCACTCTCATTAATGAACATAGATGCAAAAATCCTTAATGTGACACTGGCAAATAGAATGCAGAAGATCATCAAGAAGATTATATACCCTGACCAGGTGGGATTTATCCCAAGGATCCAGGGGTGGTTCAACATAGGCAAATAAATAAATGTAATACACTATATTAATAGACCCAAGGACAAAAAACCTGTGATCATCTCAATAGATGCAGAAAATGCGTTCCACAAATTACAACATGCATTCACGATAAAACCCTAGAAAAAATTGGAATAGATGGTCTCTACCTCAGTCTAATAAAAGCCATCTATGAAAAACCAACAGCCAATATCATACTAAATGGTCAAAAACTGAAATCTTTCACACTAAAATCAGGATCAAGATAAGGATGTCCACCCTCACCACTCCTGTTCAATATAATTTTGGAAACATTAGCCACAGCAATTAGACAAGTGAAAGAAATGAAAGGAATAAAGATAGGAAATGAAGAATTCAGATTGTCATTATTTGCAGATTACATGATACTCTATTTAGAATACCTCAAGAACTCCACCAAAAGTCTTCTAGACTTAACCAAATTCAGTAAAGTAGCTGGATACAAGGTCAACACACAAAAAAATCAATAGCCTTCCTGTATACAAAGAATGGACTCACTGAGACAGAAATAGGGCAAACAATTCCTTTCAGAATATCATCCAAAAAATTGAAATATCTAGGAATCAAACTAATGAAAGAAATTGAAGACCTCTACTCTGAAAACTATAGCACTCTGAAAGAAGAGATTCAAGATGATATTAGAAAATGAAAATACACCCCTAGTACCTGGGTAGGAAAACCAACATAGTGAAAATGGTGAAACTTCCAAAACTGCTATATAGATTCAATGCAATCCCAAATGAAATTCCAGCAGCATACTTCATGGACCTTGAGAAAACAATCCATAAATTCATTTGGAACCAGAAAAGACCTAGAATAGGAAAAGAAATTCTAGGCAACAAAGACAAGGTAGGGGGTAAAATAATTCCAAACTTGAAACTATACTGCAAAGCTACTTGATAAAAACAGCATGGTACTGGCAAAGAAACAGACCTGAGGACCAGTGGAACAGATGAGAAGATGCAGAAACAACTCTAGAGACACTCAGCCTCCTCATCTTTGACAAAGGAGGCAAATACCCTCATTGGAGGAAAGATAGCCTCTTTAATAAATGGTGCTGGAAAAATTGGGCTTCAACTTGACAAAAACTAAAACTAGACCTAAATCTCTCACCATGCACTAAACTAAAATCAAAATGGATTAAAGATCTAAATATTAAAACAGAAACACTAAACAGGCTGGAACAGAGGTTAGGTAGAACTCTTGAAGACACTGGCATATGAAAAGATTTTATGAACAAAACTTCAGTTGCTCATGAACTAGCATAAAATTAGCAAGTAGGATCTCTTCTTAGTAAAAAGTTTCTACACAGCAAGAGAAATCACCAACAGAGTGGAGAAAGAACCCACAGTTTGGGAAAAAACTTTTACCATCTGTTCCTCAGACAATGATCTACATCTAAAATGTATAAAGAACTTAAACAAATCAGCCCTCCCAAATTTAAAAACCCAATTTAAAAATGGGCATCTGAAGTCAATAGACATTTCTCAGACAAAGAAGTAGAAATAGCAAATAAACATAAGAAAAAATGTTCAACATCACTGGTCATTCAAGAGATGCAAATAAAAACAATGCTGAGATTTTACCTCACTCCAGAAAGAATGGCTGCTATCATGAAATCAACCAATAACAAATGCTGACTGGCCTCAGGAGAGAGAGGAACCATGCTCTCCTGCTGGTAGGAGTGTAGACTAGTGCCACCACTGTGGAAATCAGTATGGAGATACCTGAAAGAACTAGAACTGGAAGTCCCATTTGACCCAGATATTCCCCTGCTGGGTATCTTCCCAAAAGAATTTTAAAAATCATACCACAGTGATATATGCACACCCATATTCACAGCAGCAGTTTGTAATAGCTAAAACTTGGAAATAGCCCAAATGCCCATCAACTGGAGACTGGATAAAGAAGATGTGGTTTGTTTAATAAAATGAAGTACTACTCAGCCATAAAGAATGAGAAATTAAAGACATTTATAGCTAAGTGGATGCACATTGAAGTGATACTCTTAAGTGAAATAAATAAGACACACATGTGTAAATACCAAATAGTTTCTCTGGTGTGAGAAACTGAAAGTGTAAATAAGAACTAAAAGCTATTATAGATAATGTGAATTAGGAAGAAATGTGGCTAAGGGGAAGGGAAATTGGGAGGGGTCGGGGAGAGGAAAAAAGGGAATGGAATTTACATGAGAAAATGAAAAAAATGGAAACAAAGCCCAGGAAAATAGGGAGGGTTGGAGGGGTTGAGCGGAGGACAGGAGAATAGGAAAAAAATAAGTACCAAGAGAGATTATGTAAAGGTGCAAATTCCCACTGGTGAATGCCATTATATTGTGTACCTAAAATGTCCCAAACATCAAAAAAAAAAAAATTCTCCATTTTTTTAGGGTGGGTAATATATAGTTGGAATAGCTTCTAATGTGGGGCATTCTGATAATCACTATTCATTCATTTACTTAAAGCCAATATTAATAGGTTTTCTATCTCCTGAGATCAAAACTTCATTCCTAGAGAATAGGAATCCTTTAACCTCTGTGCTTATTTATGAAAGTTACCAAGATTAGAAATGCTGTGTTTCCTCATTAGATCCTTAGTTCTATTTAAATTTATTTATTCCTTTGTAAATTATTCAGAATGTAATTTTTTGCTTTATAAAGCTTGGTTCAATAATATGGAAAAATGAATAAAACAGCTACAGAGGTCATAAGACACATTCTTATTTCATGTGTTTTAGTTAGTTATGTAGGCTTTATTTAGATCCAGTGCTTACCCATACACTATGGGGTGTTTGACAAAAGTAGAATATTTTCTGTAGATCCATTACTATCAAAACTAATAACCCTCTTTTTATTATCTTAGATTTGCTTGCTACAGATTACTTCAAGCATCCTGATCTCTACAAATACATTTACTGTCATGTTATCCATTGCTTTTGAAGATTAATTGGTAGAGTGGTCCATTTCTTATTTGAAAATATATCACAAGACCTTCTTCTGAGATAAAAATGGGAGTATTTTAATACCTCAACAAATCCTCAGCACAATACATCTCATTGCAACTTGTTCCTTTGTTAAATAAATTGGGCAGCAGTGGTGTAGAGGTGTTATTACAAATAGAAATTAAAGTTCCATGACAATAATATATGAACATTAAAAGTATTTTAAATTCCACTATTTTGGGGTAAAAAGAAAATACATATAAACTCACACTAATCCTTTCACAATATAAATTTTATATCATTCAACAACTGAAGGAGGACTAGCTTTTTTACATTGTCCTTGTTTCTTTTAATTTTAGAATGTTCCAGATGAACACATACAGATATTTTGAGGGCATATCACAATACAGGTAATACATTGGACTTCCATTCACATAAAATATAGGTCTAATAAGCCAGATTATTTTGGGTTGTCATGATAAATGGTAAATTTTAGTAGATTTTATTCAATTCTGAGTCAAGGCTTATATATCCATTTAAGGCGATGGACCACCCTGTAATTCCTGATATTCACAAAAATATAGAAGAGTATGTCATAGAAACAAACTTTAAGTCCTTAAGTGTTTAGCACCTATTAGATTTATTCGTCAAAGCAAATTACATGGATGAACACAAAGACAAAATGACGGAAATATATTCATCCAATCAAAGTGAAGTAGAAGAGATGAATAGTTATAATTAAATTCAAACTATTATGGTATGTGGGCTTATGCAAGCCTCTCTAACATGCAAGTCTCAAATGGTTTTATTTAAAATCATGGAGTCAGATATGAGGTCCAAATTCTTGAAATACTAAAGAAATCTTGGTAAGAATTCTCTTTCTCTGGAATTACCTAAAGCAAACTTTGAAATGATTGCCTTCTCTCACATGCAATATGCAG
Source organism: Heterocephalus glaber (assembly GCF_000247695.1). The sequence continues at coordinate 30,451,152 of NW_004624748.1, read as the reverse complement.
GTATGTAACAGAGAACTAGTGGCCTTCCTGCACATATAGAAGGCATAGACCCATAACAATTCTAAATAAATGTTACTACGTGTCCATTTGTGTACAAGGATTAATTCTTCATTAGGCCAATGTTCTATTTTCAGAGTTTATGGCTGTACCTTCAGGAAATATCTTCTTTTTACATAATTTTTCTAAGCCTATTCTGAAAAAATGGTTAAGTATTTTTTAAAATTTTTGAAAACATACCTTTTGGAAGTCTGAGAAACTTTCAATCTGACTTGTTTTTTGCAAATTGGAGAGGCTCTATACTATTTATTACTCGTATAGTTTAATCTCACATTATATGGCTGTCTGTGCCTTTTAAAATTAAGTGTATTCATACATTTTATGTATACAATATGATGATATTCATCATTAGGAATTTGTATCTTTACATGATGTATCTTTGGTCTCATTTTTTCCCAATTCTCCTGTGCTCCCTTCACCTCCTCCACCCCTCCCCATTTAGAAAGACTTTGTTTCTGTTTTTTCCTTTTCTCATATATTTTTCTTTCTGTTCTTACCTTTCCCCTACGCCCACCATTTCCCATTCCCCATCTGGTTTCCACCTTTTATGCCTATTTCACATTATCATACATTTTAGACCTCATTTACACTTTCAGTTTCTCACACCTATTTGTTTTACTTAAGAGTGTGGCCTCAATGTTCATCCATTTAGCTATACATGTCTCTAGTTTCTCATTCTTTATGGCTGAGTACTACTCCATTTTATATAAAAGAAACCCACATCTTCTTTGTCTGGTCACCAGTTGATGAGCATTTGGGCTGTTTCTAGGATTTAGCTATTACAAACTGTGCTATTATGAACATGGGTGCAAATATACACTCCCACTAACAGTGGAGAAGGTACCTATTCCCCCACAACCCCGCCAGCATTTGTTATTGGTCAATTTCTTGATAGTGGCCATTCTGACTGGAGTGAGGTGGAATCTCAGCATTGTTTTCATTTGCATACATTGAATGACCAGTGATGCTGAACATTTTTTTCATATGCTTATTTTCTAATTCTACTTCATCTGAGAAATGCCTGCATTTCAGATGGTCATTTTTGGATTAGGTCTTTCAATTTCAGTGGTCAGAATTCTTAAAGTTTTTTTTTATATATTCTAGATAGTAGACCTTCATCTGAGGAACAGCTGGTAAAATTTTTCACACATTGTAAGTTTCTCTTAGCTCTGTTAGTGGTTTCTCTTGTTGTGTAGAAGCTGTTAAATAAGATGTGATCACAGTTGTTGATACTATGTGCTGGGTTCCATGCAACTGAGGTTTTGTTAAGTCTTTTCCTATACCAGTGTCTTCTACCTATCCTCTCTTCCAGCAGGTTTAGTGTTTCTGTTTTAATATTTAGATCTTTAATCCATTTTGATTTTAGTTTAATGCATGGTGAGAGATATGGGCCTATTTTTTTATCTTTGGTAAATTGAAACCCAGTTTTTCCAGGACCATTTTTTAAAGAGGCTATCTTTCCTCCAGTGAGGGTGTTTGGGTCCTTTGTCAAAGATGAGGTGGCTGAGTGTGTTTAGAGTTGTTTCTGCATCTTCTAATCTGTTCCAATGATCCTTGGGTCTGTTTCTTTGCCAGTATCATGTGGTTTTTATCATAGTAGCTTTGTAATATAGTTTCAAGTTAGGGATTATGATACCTCCTATCTTGTCTTGGTTCCCTAGAGTTTCTTTTGATATTCTAGGTCTTTTCTTGTTCCAAATGAGTTTTTGGATTGTTCTCTCAAGGTCTGTGAAATAGCCTGTTGGAATTTCAATTGGGATTGCTTTGAATCTATATAGGCATTTGGAACTTTGGTCATTTTCACTATATTGGTTCTTCCTACCCAGGAGCAAGTGATGTCTTTTCACTTTCTGATATCCTTTTCAATCTCCTTTTCCAGAATGCTGTAGCTTTTCAGAGTAGAGGTCTTTAATTTCTTTCATTAGATTGATTCCTAGGTATTTCTTTTTTCAGATGCCATTGTGAAAGGAGTTGTTTCTCTACTTTCTCTCTCACTGTGCCTGTTGATCATGTACAGGAAGGCTACTGATTTTTGTGTGATCTTGTATCCAGCTACGTTACTAAATTCAGTTATTAAGTCTGGAAGACTTTTGGTGGAGTTCTTCAGGTCTTTTATATAGAGTGTCATGTCATCTTCAAATAATGGCAATTTAACTTCTTCATTTTCTATCTTAATTCCTTTTATTTCTTTCTCTTGTCTAATTTCTCTGGCTAATATTTCCGGAACTATATTCAACAGGAGTGGTGATAGTGGACATCCTTGTCTTGCTGCTGATTTTACTGTGAAGGATTTCAGTTTTTGACCATTTAGTATGATGTTGCCTGTTGATTTTTCATAGATGTGTTTTATGAGGTTGAGGTAAAGACTATTCCAATTTTCTGTAGGTTTATTTTTTAATCATGAATGGGTGTTGGATTTTTTCAAATGCTTTGTCTACATCTATTGAGATGATCATATGATTTTGTCCTTTGCTCTGTTAATATGGTGTATTACATTTATTGCTTTGCCTATGTTGAACCACCCCTGCATCCTTGGGATGAATCCCACTTGGTCAAGGTGTACAATCTTGATATCTTCTGCATTCCATTTGCCAGTATCTTACTGAGGATTTTTCCATCTATGTTTCTTTAGAGTGATTGATCTATAGTTCTCTTTTATGGTTGGGTCTTTCTCTGCTTTTGGCATCAAGGTGATGCTTGCTTCCAGGAATGAATTTGGGACTATTGCTTCCCTTTCAATTTCACTGAAGAGTTTAATTAGTAGTGGCAATAGTTCTTCTCTAAATGTCTGTTAGAATTCAGCAGTGTAGAAATCAGGACCCAGGTTTTTCTTAGTTGGTAAGTTCGTACTTACATTTTTAGTTCCATTGATTAATATTGGGTTGTTTGGAATTTTTAGGTGTTCTTCATTCAACTTTGTTAATTCATATTTATCTAGCAATCTATTTCTTCTGTGTTTTCCATGTTTTTGGTTAATAGGTTCTCAAAAATAGGTATTGATGATCCTCTGGATTTCTGCTTGGTCTGGTGTAATTTCACCCTTGGGTCTTTTCTTAACTTTTTTGGATAAGGTTTTCTAAGGGTTTGTAAGTTTTGTTTATTTTTTCAAAGAACCAACTCTTTGCTGCATTGATTTTTTTTCTTTCATTCTCTTAGTCTCCATTGAATTGATTTCAGCTATTCTCTGTATAATTTCCTCCCTTGTTTCAGCTTTTGGTTTGTCTTGCTCTCCTGTTTCTAGAAGCTTGAGGTTCAGCATTAGGCTATTTGAGTTCACTCTCTTTTCCTAAAATGGGTTTTCACTGCCATAAATTTCCCTTGTAAGACTACTTTCAGTGTGTCCCATAGATTCAGATATGTTGTACTGGCATTTTCATTTAATTGTGGAAACTGTTTAATTTCTTAAATTTCCTCTGTGACCCATTGCTTGTTCAGGAGCATGTTGTTCAATTTCCATGTTTTTATGAAGCTCTTGTGGTTTGTTTTGCTTTTGATCTCCAATTTCACCACACTATGATCTGATAATATACCAGGGATAACTTCAATTCCTTTGCACTTAACAGGTTCCATGTTCTATTTCGTAGAACAGCCCATACACAGCTGAAAAGAATGTGTATTCTGAGTTTGTAGGGTGGAACACTCTGTAAACAACGGTTAAGTCCATTTGTTCAAGAGTTTGTTTGAGTTCTAGTATTTCATTGTTTATTTTTTGTCTAGTTGATCTATCTATTTGGGATAGTGAGTTATTGATCTCCAGCACTACTATTGTATTAGTTCTTACTTGACTTTTTCATGTCCATTAATATTTATTTTATATGGATGGGTGCACTAGTATTCTGCGCATATATATTTATGATTGTCATCTCTTCCTCTGGAGTTGTTCCCTTTACAAGTCTATAGTGGTCTTCTTTGTCTCTCTTTATTTGTCTTGGTTTGAAATCCATTTGATCTTCAAAGATGATAGCTACTCCTGCTTCTAGGGGTAGGTGGTTCCAGTTGTATAGAGTATTGTTTTCCACCCTATAACTTTCAGTCTACGAGTTTCTATTCGAATTAAGTGTGTTTCTTGTATGGAACATATTGTTGGATCTGGCTTCTTGATCCATTCTGCCAGTCTATTTCTTTTGATTGGTGAATTGAGACAATTAATATTGATGGTTTTAACTGATATGTATTGACATATCCTTGCTATAATCTTTTCCTATTGTTGAGTTTAATTACTTGTCTTGCCTGATGGATTCATTCTGTTGGGCTTTGTGGGGTTGTGACCCTCATTGTCTTTTCCTAAGATATTGTTTAAAGTTTATTGGAGTCCTGTTTCATTTTTTATTCATGAAGAACCTTAGATGATCTTTTTCATGAAAGTTTCTTATTTCTCCATGGATTTTAAAAGATAGTTTTTCAGGGTACATCAATCTGGGTTGGAGGTTGTTTTTCTTTAGGTCTTGAAATATGTTTCTCTAAGGTCTTCTTTCCTTGAGGGTTTGTGTTGACAAGTCTGCTCTGATTCCAATGGACTTTCCTTTGTATGTGATTTATTTTCTCTAAAAGCCTATAATATTTTGTTCTTGTGATGTTTTCTGGAATTTTGACTATTTTATGCTTAGATGTAGCTTTTTTTATTATGGCTACCTGGAGTCCTATATACCTAACTTATCTGTATGTCAAATTATTTTTCTCTGCTTGGGAATTTTTCTGCCATTATTTCTATGAACTTTTTTTATGTCATTTGCACTATCTTCTATTTCTTCACTGACTCTGATTGAACTTATGTTTTTCTTCTTTTATTGTCTAGCAGATGCTGGATTGATTTCCTGTAGTCCCTTGCTATTTTAAGAAATCTTTCTTTTCCTGGTCATTTTCAGTAATACTTTGTACACATCTGGACTAATTTTCTATTCAGTTTTGGATGATAGGTGTTGTATCAATGTATATCTGAAAAGATTCTCTATTGACTTTGTTTCAATCCATGCTTCTAATCTATAGACTAAATTTTCCATCTGGATCAGATAAAAGAAGTTTCAGTGAACATTATTTTTGTTTTCTTTTCATATTATTTTGGCTTCCTTTTCATCAATGTGTTCCATCTTCATTTTAAGATCCTAGACCTACCCATCTTGATTTTTTCTCCATAATTGTATCTTAAGCAGATATTTAGATCAGAAGCTTATTTATACTGGATGCCATGATAAAATAGATATAAAATTTGCAAAAACATTTGTGAAATAACCATGCATTTATTTGCAAATAATATTCACCATAATATTTTTCTTTTATCTATAATGCCCTCAAATACATTGAGAATACAGAATGTTAAATTAACAAATGTGACGACTTTGTGAGCACAATATTGTGGAAGTGTCTTTGATGTAATCTCATCCATTTTTCTACCATAAGAAACCCAGTAGTTCACACTCAGTCATCAGCTCTCCTATAGTGAAATCAGGATTTTAAAAGGGACCTAAAAGTCTTTTGCAAGTGACAAAAACTGATGGGATGTATGGTGTTGGAGAATCATTCTGAGAAGTACTGAGAACAAGAGTTTACTGACTGTTTGTTCAAACTTGGGAGGCAGCACTACTACAAGATTTGCCTACCTTCTTGTTTATCAAGTGGACCTGAATATTTTCTAGAATTTTACAGTAGTGGAGATGTGACTTCTATGAGAAAAAGAAACAATTGAGCCTACAGGGTCATATATTTTGGTATAAATAACCCAGGAACAAGAAAATAAAAGTAAATAAATGGGCACGAGGATAGAGTATAATGTAACTCTTTAGAATACAGAAGATTCAGAAACAGTGAAGAAAAATATATTTAAGTATAATATCCTCAAAAATGTGTTCAATGAGAAAAAGAGTCATTTTAAACTGTGGTGTGGCCCTTAGAGAATGAAGAAAACCTGGGCCAATACTAAGGAAAGTGCAAATTGCCATACCCTATTTCATTTCCTTCCATAGTAATCAATGGAGCAGTAGCCTAGGAAGAAAAAGAGAAATATAAATGAAGAGATGGAGGTAGAGGAGCAGGAGGAAGAAAATAAACACAAGGAGAATGGGAAGGTTGTGGAGAAAGATGGGGAGGGGGAGGGGAGAAGGACTAGTTGGAGGAGAAGGTGAAGGACAAAGAGGAGGAGAAAGGGGAGGAGGAGGTGGTGGAGGAGGAGGTGGAGGAGGAAAAGGGGGAGGAGCAATACTAAGAATTTGTAAGTCAGTCCTACTCTTTCCACTGCAGGGTCCCAGCCCAAGGTCCCTGAGTTGTGGGAGTCATATATTTATGAATTAATCAATTCATAATTTTGCTTAATATCTTCTTCATGAGTTCTCATTTTTGAATCAATTGTATACATAAAACGTTACCAACATCTATCTGCCACATAAGATTAGGCAACAAACCAAAAACTGCCAGAAACCTTAGGTAAGACTTGATTTTTTGAAAATCTTTTTTTTTGGTACCAGGGATCGAACTCAGGACCTTTCACTTGTGAGGCAGGCAATAGAATCACTGAGCTAAATCCCCGGCTCTATTTTTTTTAAATCTTGAGACAAGGAAATATTACTTTACTCAATAAGCTAAAAAATGTGTTATAAAAATAATACAATGTGGCTTATATAAATTTTTACTCTATCTTCTTTAATAGCTTTTTTTGATCTTTGTTATAATTTTCCCAGGTGACTTAATAGTTTCTCAAACTTCCTTGGTGAGTTTCTGTAACTATTATCTATATCAATCTATGTATCTGTATCTATCTACCTAACTATTGTGGTTATTATTGAAGCATGAAAAATTAATATTTAAAAAAGTTTTTATCAATGATGTATCTTCAGATTTATAAGCTATATTCACTCTTCTAAACTGAAGAACTAGCCTGGCTTTGAACACTGATAATGAGATATATGTGTTCAAATATGAGCGTCATAATGATTTTATGTAAAATGTGACAAACATTAGAGTGTTAAAATTCTTTTCTATGTTCAAGAGATTGGTTCCCTGATATATTTCACAATTTTATTTCTTTCCCCCAAAATATAGGTCTTTTCTCTGGAACAATATATTTAAAAAATTAACATAAACTGTCCTCAAGTCATTTGAATTCAGATATTTTGTCCTCATACTATCTCTTTGCAAGCTCCATAATACCAAGAATTCTCATAAGTCATGCTTTCATACTCAACAACATGTGTATGACTATTTTGAAGTCCATTTAAATGGTGTAAACATTAATGTCTAATATTCTAAAAAGTATATATATATATATCTTCATGTATCATATATATTAGCTAATTTGGAGGTACAGTTAGAGCTCATATTCAGTACATGAATTCTAAATTATCTACTATTATTCAAATATATTGGTGTTGATCAAAGTTAATGGTATCCTATAACTTGTAAATTAATGTTTTTTTCTCATTAAAAATCTTCTAAATTCAGGTTATAGAACTGTGTAAAGCCATTTAAAATCTTATAATTTTGTCTAAATGATTAGCAATATTTTCAATTTTCCCTTTCTCAGAGTTCTGAAAACATTATATCCTATTTTAATTTATTTGAAATGGTGTGAGGATAAAATTAAAATGCTGGAGATACTACATAAATTTACTCTTGTTAATTTTGGAATATATTCTAATAATGATACTGGTCTAACAATAAAGCTCACATATTCACAAAGCTATCAAGAAAACATTTAGTAATTTACTAAAATTAAAATCGGAACTGGCACCAAATCTGTCATATTGAAGGCCAAGTTCAGTGATTTTTTTTCATGCATTATCTTACATGAATATGCTGCAGCATATGATTTGATTAAATAGTATTCTTTGATTCCAGTTGACATAAATCCAATTCACATCGATTAAGACAAAGGAGAAATTTATTCACTCTTAAATTTATTTTCTAACCTTTCTTCATATCCTTACTATAAACAACTTGTAATTTCTTGCCTGGAATATAAATGTGGCTTTCTAATAAGTTTCTCTTCTTTCACTCCATTGAGTGACTAAGGAGATTTTCATGTACATAATCAGGTCATTCTGTTCTCTTTTTGTAAAATCTTGAATGGGTAAATTCTAAAAAGATTACATGTAAATTCTAAATTGATTTCAAATATACTGCCCTCCTGAGCTTGTGTGGTATTTTATTACTTTATCTTTATAAATTCCAACACATAAATTATCTTTATATATCTTGAATACAATGAGAGACTATCAACTCTTGATCTTGGCTTAGTTGTTTTCTCTGTCTGAAAAGGTTTGTTCCTTGATCGTCCCTTGGTTGTTTGATACTTAGTTTTTGTTCAGTCCATGATTTAAACATCTATTTTCTAACTGTTTAATACAAATTACCCCTACTTCCTATTTACATTCTCTTACTTCTCTTTGCTTACTTTCTTTAAGATGCACTGTATAGATTACTCTATATTCTTGTCATTTGTTTTCTATATTTCCACATAATACATAAGAATACGTGTACCTAATAATGCAAGCCAGATTAGAAGAGCAATACTATTTTGTTCACAGCTTTAAGCCCAGCACTGAGAGAAGAGTACAAGAGAATCGGTTGGTTCTTGTTACATTTTGATAATACAGATGATTGTAAAATACCTGGAAAAATGGGAGAAAGAAAGGAACCTAGACTGTACAATCTTCCCATTACTAAATCCTCTCCTTATGCTTCAGTTTTTCAGTTGGTATCCTTTTTCTCTCAACCAGCCTACTTCAGAATATTAAAAATTCAGTTTTTTAGTATCTTTTGATACAAATGGATTTCTCTATCTCAGCTGAATTTCAGATTCCTGAGGAAAGACTGTGATTGGCAATACATTTGTCTCATATACAATATCTAGATGAATTGTTTAAAAAGGCAAATTTAATGTACTGTGGAAGAAACAGCTGTGTCAGCTAATATTTAAGCATTCTGCATCATCATTCTGTGCTTACCACTAAACTAAGATTTTATTTGATTTAAAGTAGGGCTTGTGTGGAGGATATGAATGGAAATGAGATATGACAATTCTCTTCTTTATCATTGAGCCTTCATTTTATTGTCATTTCTCTAATGCAGGTCAGATAGAAGATATAACAGAGAAGTAAAGGTCCAAGAGTTTAGTAGAATTAATGGAAGATTGAAGATTACAATAATTGTGTGGAATGACATGTTAACCTCTACTATACTATGTTCAATTTAGGATACATATTTATTGAGATAATTTACTGAAATTTTAGTATCATTGATTTGAATAGTGTACCTGAACACAATGTATGACTTAATTCTCTACTTCCTTGATGCATGTCTGGGGGCATTTTTTGTATATTGTTCACTGACTTAAATTCCTAAATGTGAGAAAATAAAACAGAAAAATATAAAATACACAAGCCAGTCCTGGCACCTGGAGGGAGGCTCCCCGCCTCCATCCCAGGCTCCTAGGGCAGAGAAGCTCAGCCAGTCCCAGCACATGGAAGAAAGCTCCCCACCTCCCTCCCAGACTCCTGGGGCAGAGAGGGTGAGCCAGTCCCAGCACCCGCACGGAGGCTCCCCACCTCAATCCCAGGCTCCTAGAGCAGAGAAGGTGAGCTGGTCCCAGCACCTGGAAGGAAGCTCCCCCACCATCATCACAAGCTCCTAGGGCAGAGAAGCTGAGCCGCATGGACCCCGGAAGCACCCCACCCCCATGGAAAGGGGAGGACACATAAACAAGCCTCAAAAACAGACTTCCAGAACACCTACAGAAACCCCAAAGGGAAACAAGATGGAACAATCTGATATTCAACCACCTGGACTCTCTGACCTGGCAACAAAAGAAGATCTGGGAAAAATGAAATCAGAAATAATTACTCAGATAACAGCAAAGATTTTGCTCATGGTGCAAGACATAATTAATAAGTCTAG
>NW_004624748.1:30404849-30434596 GCF_000247695.1 Heterocephalus glaber | reverse complement strand
TGACTTTTCTCATTGCTGAGATAAAATACCCAATGCTCAAAGTTAAGGGAAGAAAGCTTTATGTAGCTCACAGCTTGTAAAGTTTTTAGTCCAAAATCAGCTAACACCAAGGCAGGGTGGCATTGCAGAGGAGAAATACTTTATGGAGAGCAGAAGGTAGGAAAGCAACAAGAAATGACCACAGCTCTTTTTGACTCATATCTTATCCAAGCTACCTGGACTTAGGGTGGGTAGCACTCAAACCTTTAATTCCAGTGCCCTTGATCTTAGCATTGCAACATGAATCAACCCACTCTAGATCCAGTTATCTCTCAAAAAGCCACATTGATGACTGTAGGAACCAGCCTAAGAGCTTGAAACTGACCAAGGTGTGATGAGGATAAAAAATAGAGACAAAGAATCTTGGAGCCCCAGGGGGCTCATATCTCCCTTGACATAGAGCCCCAAGTAAATTGCACAATAAAGACATAAATAAAGACATAAAGAGGGCACAAACAATTAGAGTTACACAAGATTCATCTGTTTCCCTCCCTTCATGGTATTTGTCCAGGTAAACATAGAATATCAGGTCTATTTACTTTTTTCTCCAAGCATGTCAGCACACTTGTATGCCCTCTTTCTTCTTAGTGCTCACTGAAGAAGCTAATTAGGGCTCAATCTTCCCATATGATTTCCCATGTATGATCACATGAGGCTTTGGGGGAAATATATAGACATAACCCATAACAGTCCACCCCCTGCCCCCCAAAGTATCATGCACAACCCTTTATGCAAAAGACATTTAGTCCATCTGCCAAAGTCCTAACAGTTTAAGCACTGTTGAAAAACCCAAGTCCAAAGACTCCTTTGAGATTTAAGACAAATTTTTAGCTGCAAGTTGCTGTACAAATGAAAAGAAAGTTAAACACTTTCAACGTACAATGGTAGAATATAGATATTTACATTCCAAAAGGTACAAAGAGGGGGATACAAAGGAATGGGATCAAAGCAAGATCAAATTCCAGCAGGGCAAACATTAAGTCCTGCATTTACATGTCCAACATCCCAAGAAATCTGTAGTAAGATGTGAACCTGTAAAGGGCCTGGGGCTCTGCCTATATGGGACTGCCAGTGGTTATAGCTCCCATGGTTTCTCTCTTGGTCTGGCTCTGCTCCCTCCTTATAGTTTTCCTTAGTTGATCCATGTTCTTGGCTTCTCCAAACTGCCAGTGTCTCCACTGCACCTTTGGCTTCACACTCACAGCTTCACTTATTGCCCTCTCAGAGGCACACTGCCTGGCTTCCTAGGCCTTCTTTTGAAATCCGAGTAGAAGCCTTCCTGACCCCACAACACTTGCATTCTGCATGCATCTAAAAGCAACATCATATGGATGATGCCAGGGTCTGCTGTCAGCTGGAGCAGTAGTCAGGCTTCCCTCACTTTTAGCTGCAGGAGTTGAGTGCCCATGAACCAAATCCAGAGGAACAACTTCCCTAGGCTGACATCATTCTGGAACATGATGCTCTGAGCCTTTCTTTTCATAGTAAAGTCTTTTACTTTTTCAACTCAGAGGCTGCAGAGGCTCCAGTCTTGTTGGTTCTTGTGATGTCCTCAAGCCATCTTTTCTGTTTTCTTCTGAATTACTTTGTTTTATCTCGCTAGTCTTTTTACCAGTGAATTTCTCCTCTATTCTGACTTTTCAGGCCACAACTTTACTGGAGCTTCCTTTCTAGTCAAACTCAAAATGTTTTAAATCATTCTCCTGAGTTTTTTTTTCTTAAGCCTCAACATATAACTAGCTAAAAGCCCCCAACAGTAGCCATGCCACCACCTCAACATTAGAATGCCTTGAAATTTCTTCTGCCAGATTCATTAGTCCTCCACCCTAAATCTTAGCCTCAGGAAAAATGTTTGGAAACAAGCAAAATGAATACAAATTTTCTTCCAAGCCATAATACACATTATCTGGAGTCCAACAATTAATGCAGTCCTTCCCACCAGAATCCTCCCAAGGCCGGTCTTTAACAACAGCATATTTATCAGCCTTCTGAATTCTGACCAAAATCTCCCATCAAATACAGCTGAAGGCATTCCAGCTCTACTTTTTCAGCTGACATCTCCCTACCTTTCCTAACTCTTCCCCTTCCCACAAGCCAGTTCCAAGGCTATTAAACCATGTGCTCTGGTACAGTCACAGCAATGGCACAACTCCTGGTACCAAATTCTGTCTTAATTACTTTTTTCATTGCTGCAAATAAAACACCTGTCACCCAAAGTTAAAGGGGAAAAGGTTTATTTAGCTCACAGTTTCTAAAGGTTTCCATCCATCATTGGCTGGCTTCAAGATAGGGTGACATGGCAGATAGACATCACAGAGGAGAATCAGTTCATGATTGGCAGAAGGTAGCAAGTCAAGCAAGCAAAGGAGAAGACAGGCTACAGGATTAGTCCAGTGCTAAACAAATTAGTGGACTGATTTAGTAATCACTCACCCTTAACTCTACCACCCTTGATCCTAACATTGCACCATGAATTAATCACACACTCTAGATTCAGCCACCTCTGAATAAAAACACACTTATGAGCACATAAGCCTTTGGAGGGACATCTTGACACAAGTCATAATGATACATATAGATATTTTATATATATTATATATATTTCATGGCTCCAATTAATACTTTTCTTCTGAATAGTAAATGCTGTTATAATCACTCATCAATAATTCTCAAAAAGAGATGATTACTCATTTAGTTTATTAATTATTTCAGCATCATATTTTATAATGTATTATAATAAAAAATGGAGAGTATAATTAATGTGAATTTTTACAGTTGACATTAGATAAATTTGCCTGCCGTGGCATTACATGCCTGTAATCCCATCACTCTGGATGGCTGAGGCACAAGGATAGTAAGATTGAGTGCAAGCTGGGTAATTGAACAATGTAGTTTGAGTCTATGTCAAAGAAAGGGGAGGTATCTATCTCAGTACAAAGACCCTGGTTAAAAAGAAAGAAAAAACAAATGAAGAGAGAAAAAATAAAAACAATGAAAAACATCAGACTTAGGAAGAACAATATGTTTATAAATTCATTTTAACCAATCTATAAAGCATTTTATTATGAAAAAGACATAGAAATTATGATGATAACTTTCAGAAAATAAAACTAAAACAGGAAATTTAAAGTAAGGGAAAGTGTTCCAATGGGTATTAAGTCTAATTATCTACTGGAGGTCAGAAATATGAAAATTAAAGCATAAATTAGATGATATATTTTTAATAACTTCAAAGTTAGTTGCCAATGGGAATACAGGATCAGCTCTGACCCAAAGAGGCAGAAACAAATTGCACACTCTTAGCCTGGTATTCTTTGTTGTGACTTATTTTTTAAAGAAGCACATTGAGTATGAACAATGAATAGAAATACATAATATATGGGAAGAAGAACAATGAATAATAAATTTTTAACTTAAGCAAGAACATATTTCTCTTTTAGGCCAATAATTTGATCAACAAGCTAAGCTGTGTTTCATAATATCACCTACTATATTGAAAAGTGTACAAGAATATGTTTTAGATAAAATGTGAATTAAAAAATCCTATCCTTTGGTCATATGTCTCAGGGAGTTGAATTTTTCCCCTTAATAAATATTTCAATCTAAAGACAGACACCTGAGAAAAATGAAAACAAATGTCTGCAAAGAGACAGTGTATTATTTTAAAATAGATGAAATGCCTGTGTTCCATCCTATGACAGTTCGATTCTCAAAATATGACAGCCAAAATAGAGTTAATTCATTCTCATGAACATGAAATTGAATCCCTGTTTTTGTTCTATTTCCAAATAAGAGAAGAAATATTACATTGAACCTAAGTCACATTCTTACAAAGATCACATTTGATAGTAACCAGAGAAATGCAAACTTAAATAATATTATGTAATTTAGAACTAATCTTATTGACTAATGCTATAATGTTCTCCACTACAAGTATTCAAAAAACAAAACATATTGTTAAATCATTACTAATTAAGCAGTTTTTAAAGAGATAATTACCATTTTAAATGGTAAACTCTTGTTTTCCCGAGTCTTTATGTTTAAATTTGAAACTTTTACTATTAGATAACAAGCTGAATTGAAAGTGAAACAATCACTTGGTTTCACTCAATATTATAGTTTTGTTAGTGTGACATATCTGAGAAACTCAGGCCTTGGAATTCTGAACAAATTATAAACTTTATAAACATTTAGCATAATATACTCTGCAACTTGTATATGTTACAATATAACTCATTTTTTTAAAAAGGTATTTTTATACATGAAAATATAGTCCAATTAAACTATGAAAATGATTAATATTAGCAGGATAAACTTATTTCCTCAGATGTTCTTCTAGGAAATTCTAATCTGTTGAAGCTTGCAGAGAAGTGACACCACCATGAATAAAATTAAATACAATGAGATTGGTTCTTTTCTTGGGAAAAGTACAAAAGGCTTTGAAAGTACTTAATACAAAAAATCGACTCATACCTTGAAATGCTGGAAACTTTCTTGACTCAAAAAGAAATGGAGCACTAAGTTTGCTCAAGTAAAAGACACAACTCTGAAAAACCATGTATAAATAAAAAGAAACTTTATTCTTGAAGGGAGTGCAATACCATTAGCCTACAAGAAGCAACTAGGAAGTGATACATATAACCCTGGAAAGGAAGGACACATGTGCCCTGTGAAAAGATATGGACTTTATCTGAAGAACAAGGGTCATTGAAAAGTTGTCAATGGGAACCAGAAATATAGCACCTTAGTTGAAGTGGAGAGTGCAGAAGAGCTAAAACCAGAAATAGTAAGCCACATTAGATGGCAGAATACAATTTAATTTTCCTGAAAAGATCATTTATTTTCTTTACATCAGTAATTATGAAACTGTAACTCACATCTTTAGACAGTCCTGGGATAAGTTCAGGGATTGATAAAATTAAATTTATACAAAGATATTATGTTTCTTCTTCATTGCTTTGATGTTAGCACAATACAATCTGACAGAGGAAAAGGTCCACTTTCACTTATGAATCTCTATGATATAGTAATATGGTTTAAAAATATATTAAAACTCTACCCTTGAGTTAACATATTTTCAATATCTGTGTCAAAAAATAAGAAGAGCACAAAAGCTGCATACCTAAGCACCAGTTTATCTTGAAAAATATTTTCACAATTGTTTAAATTGTGAGCTGATATAGCAAAAATTTTGGCTTATGTATTATTATACATTTCCCAATGTTAACAAAGTAAGCTTCTCACTTCAATGAAAACAATAGTATTGTTATCCAAAATCATAATATGTTCTAAACAGTCTTTACTTTCTGATTTCTAGGTCTGCTCAATCACAGAGAATTCAATTAATTTATTCAAATTTTCAATAAAATTCCTAATATCAGAAAAGTGTTATTAAGTTGGCAAAAGAGGAAGATGAGATAAAACTACACAGTATTCTTTCCTCTCAAACACAAATATTGTGGTGTCTCACTAAATTCTGAATTATTTCACATGACTTTTCAAAATGTCCAGATAATTGTACTGTTTGGTAAAATTGAAAAATATTTACCTAGATTGCTATTTCCTTGTCAGTGAATTATACTCTACACCATAACAATAATAAAACTTCTGTCAAAATTCATTTCATCTAATGGGAATTTCAGGTCCTTTCCAATACATATTTTTCTTGTTTTGGTGTTGAAATAATATATTGATCTTGCAAATTTATCTTTTATATAGTGATAAATTGTTCATTCCAGGATGCAAATTCTTGGCTAATTTCCAAACTTCCCAAGATTAAATATAAATGGCAGTCTTTTCTCCTCTAAAAGGATGTTTGGATTTCATTAAGAATGTATATTTCCAGCCACTAATCCCAATTATATAATTTATCAACTTTTGGATCTTAACTGCAAATTATAAATGCCAGACAAATACTCTACTTACATTGACTAGAATAACTAAGTTATAATCTCCTTTGAAAAAGAAATTGTGTTTTAATACAGAGTCTTCATTGTTTTAGGGAAAGTTGCTAGCTAAATAATCTCCCTGTGGGGGCGGGGGATATTTCAATTTTGGTTAGGTATTTCACTTTCTAAAATGCACATAATTTTTTATTCTGTACAAAAGTACTACAAAATGCTTGCAGCTCTAAAGACAGAATATACATACTGTATACTTATCCATATGTTGTGCAATATTTAAATGTATCACTAAGTACAAGTTTTCCATAATACAACATCTAAACATAAATATCCTGATAGCTTGTTGTTCCAGTTGCAATGCTTACACTTATTTAAACCTGATTTCCACTTGTCCTGATATAAACATGTTGTTCTATTAATTTAACCCCAAGATTCTGGCTCACTAGACAGCTTAATGCGCTTGTTAGCAGTTGTCCTTGTTCTTTGTATTAAAACTGCAATTTTATGAAATTTTGTAGTATGAATACAAATTTACTAATGAAGTAAAGCTATTAATATATTAATGGATTCAACTCCTCAGAGTGAATACTTAATGAAACATAGAGTTAACTAATATACTAGAAAAAGCTTTTTGAATAAGTATCTGAGTGCAATTTAAGCATTTACTTTGGCAATAATATATATCTAACAAATTAAAAGAATTAGTTCTTTTAAAAAGGTACAAATTTAATTTTCAAAAATGAGAATTTTAGAAAGATAAACATTTAAACTATTACATTTAAAAAAAACAAGGAAGTTTTAACACTATGATTCCTCTTAGGTGTGAGAATTCAAGGCAGTTGTTTATTGAACTTAGAATGCATGAGAGAGAAATCATGGAGTACATCATTCCAGTGTTGAGTGACATGCATGAAAAATTCCTATCCATACTGATGGCTGCATCGATTTTACAGAAAAACATTCATTAAATGTGTCTCAAAAGAAAAAAAAATGTTTATTTACAAATCACAGATGTAAATTAAGCAAGTTCATATTTATTCTTGTTCAAGAATTATTATAAATAAATTTTAATCATATATCAATTTGTCTTGTTTTGGGGGGAATACTGTAATTTTATGTATCTCTCTGTAAAAAACAGAACATGCTGTTTAGTTTATCTTGTATAAATATTTGTAAGCTAGGGTACTTTTTATTTTCTATTGTAGAAGCAAAAGATGATATAACTAAAATATGTGGCCCAGAGGGGATAAAATTAAAGGTGAGAGAAGGGAGTTTTTCAGAAAAAAATAACTTTCCTGATGTCATGGTGAATAAGTGAAGTACATCTAATTCTGAAGTCCTTGATTGGTTTATAGTACAGTGTATGAAATCAAGTAAAGGAAAATATTTGATAGTAACAATGACATTGTACTAAATTTATGATGCTCTTGGTTCCTGCCATAGATTGCAGGAATCTGTCCTTTTTGTTTTGTTTTGCTATTCAATAATGAGTATAAAGTAGTTAAATAAAATTACTAAAATATTTTGCACAAAATAATTTACTCCAAGCCTAGAAAATACATATTAGACAAATACAGATTTATTTTTATATATTCTGAGGATATTGTTTGTACTCCATAATACTTTAAGTGGATTATATTATATTTTACTGATGATTTAAAAAATTATTAACAGTATAAAGCTGTTAACAATATAAAATTATTATCTTATCCATGTTCTGTTTCTATCAACCCAATTCCAATTTATTAATAACCTCAATGAATAATGAACATTTATATTTAGCTGATTATATTCATAGATCTATAAACTCTTTACTCTTTTCTGTAGCCAAAATGTCATATGAATAATTATCAAATATAATATATTTTAAAGTACATACCAGCAATATTTTGTAGATATAGATAATTTGCAAGAGCATAGTTGTTTCTTTATGATAGTTGTTTCAAATTAGGATTGAAGAGTTACAACATTTGAGAATACCATTTATATATTATTATGTATTGTTATACAAATTAATGGGTTTTTTTGTGATATTTTCATACTTGCATATATCCTGCGTTGACTATGGCTATATTCCTTCCTATTGCCTCTCAGTTTTCCCTCTTTCGGGCCAGGGATTTAGCTCAGTGGTTTCGCCACCTGCTGCACAAGCGCATGGGCGCAAGGACCCAAGTTTGATTCCCGGTACCAAAAAAAAAAAAAGCTTTCCCTCTCTCTTTTTTCTCCCCTACCCTCTTCCTTAGTCAATAAGAGTCACTCTACTACTTTCAAGTCCTCTCTTTTTTCTTCTTGTCCTTTGTTTTGTTTTTCTTTCTTTGCTCATGTGAGAAAAAGCATGTGATACTTGTCTGACCGTCTTGTCTGACTTATTTCTCCTAAATATTTTTAGAGTCTAATTTATTTTCCTTCAAAGGACATGATTTCATTCTTTTCTATGGCTGAACTATACTTTATTGTATATATGCCTTATTTTCTTTATCTATTCATCTGTTGATGGACACGACACCTAGGCTGAGTCACTTTGGCTGTTATGAATAAACAGCATAACCCTTAATAAACGTGGGTGTGCAGGAGGCCCTTTTGTATGACTTCAATTTCTTTGGGTATATATATTTTCTTTGACTATATTTCCAAAAGAGGTATAGCTTTCCTATGAAAATCTATTGTTATTTTTTGAGGAACCTCTACATTGTTCTTCACAGTGGCTGTACTGACTTGTGTTCCCATTAACAGTGCATAAGCATTCCCTTTTTACACATTTGTACCAGCATTTTTATTTTATTGTTTTAATAATAGCCATTCTGACTGAGGTGAAATGAAAGCTCAGTGAGTTATGATTTTCATTACCCTGATGATGGGTAAAGATATTGAGCATTTAAAAAAATATATTTAGGTTACTTGAAATTTCTCTTTTGTGAAGTGTCTATTCAGATTATTTACCTTTTTAGTGATTGGGTAATTTAGTCTGTTGTTTTTGTTTTTAGTTCTTGGCATATGCTCAGTATTAATATTCTTTCAGATGAATAGCTGGCAAAGACTGGAAAAATCTTAAAAGAAAAGTATTTACATAAAAACTAGAAAAGTAGTTGAAAGGTACAATAAAATATTGTTTCCTATTTTATAACTCATTTTCTGGATCTCACATATTTTCAACTATTAAAGAAAAACATGTTATTTCAAGCTTCAACTATATTTTTTACAACTTTCTATCTTTTTCTTTTTTCTTGTTGTTTTTCACTTTTTGGCCTCTTCTGATGTGAAGATGTTATGTTACTTGCTCTATAGGCAAAAGTACAGAAGAAGAAGGAGACGGCCTCTGGGTCAAAGCGGCACATGGAAAAACGGAGGAAAGGCAATAAGGTGAAAATCATGTGTAATCAATTGAAAAGCATATTTCTCCTGCATCTCTGTTGCTTGGCTCAGAAAAACTAATTGGGTAAGATCTAACATGATTTCTCGTATTAGTTATTTTATGTAAAAATATTGTAACAGAATAATGTGTTCACTTGTAAATCTACTTGTTTCCCAAGCAGGGTTGTAACAGCGTTGCCATCTGATTTCTGGTAAAGTTCCATGCAACATCTTCATTGTTTCTCCTTTGCACATCTCCTTTTCCACAGGAGAAGGAGGATGAATAACATTGAAAGTGAAGCAATTTTTATATTACTTTCCATTTTAGAAGCCATTATGCATTCTCTATGCATGGCAGATTTTAAAAAGACTTTACTGTTGTAGGTTCATTCTCTGAAGAATGAACCCCTTTAGAGTTATGTGTGCCTCTATTTCTGCTCCACTTTATCTCTGGAATCCTCTGACTGCTGAGGTTCTTTCCTGTATTAAACTTTCCTCTTGGGTAAACTGATCTCTAAAATGAGGCTAGGTTGACACCATTACAGAATCTATATGTGATCACTGGGAATCAGGCATTTACTAACTGCTCTCAGAAGAAAGCATATTTTTTTTCTGCAGATACAGTCCTTTCTCTGTTGCTTCATAGGTTGTTATATCTTTCCTAATCATGGGTCAAAAGAGTCCCCGGTGCCCTGCAATTATCAGTTTATATAGAACACATTTGAATGGTTCTGCTTAAATGCTTCTCATCATACTCTTATCACTATCTCCTTATTTTCGGTCTAGGAACAGTCATTGACTCTCTTCAAATGAAATCTTCCTTAGAAATACCCCTCCCTCCTTTTGTCCCACTTTTGTCTCAATAGCTTTTGGTTTTCATTATGTTCATTCTTGAAATGATACTGAAGCAGAGTTCTACTTCAACATCAGGTTTCAATGTCCTGCTTCTGCAGCTTAAATGTTTGACACCAAGATTTCTTTTTCGTTGAACTCTACACTCTCAAAAATAAAAGCATTTGCTGTCACTTGATCATTTGATATATTCTTCACTTCAAATTTTACAGATGAATTTTGTTTGTAATGTCTATGAAATCCCATATATAATCCATATAAATGTGAAATTTCCTTTATAAATGATTTGCAAAAGCAATAAATGTTATACTTAAGTAAAGATGTAAGTATTTTCTATTTAATGTTTATATGTCCAAGGTGGTACATGAGAGATAATGCAGCTTCAGAATAAACAAAGTAGAAAATCTTCTAAAATTTCTAAATGGACTATAATAAGTTGAATATTGGTCCCCAAAAGATATATCCATTTTCCTAGTCATACTACTTCTGAATATGATCTTACTTTAAAATATGGTCTTAGCAAATATAATTATAGTGGTGATTTTAAGATAAGATCATCATGAACTGTATTAGCAGGTCCTAAACTCAATGTTAAGGCAAGTTTCTTATAAGAGATGCAGAGGCGAGAGATGAGGTGAAAAGAAAAGTTTCATGTTAAGAATAGAGGCAGAACTAGAGAGATGCAGCCAGTGAGGCATGTTAGCAACCTCAAGAAACTGGAAGAGCCAAGAAAGCATTCTCTCCTTGAGCCTGCAGAGTGACTCTTGCCATGGTAACATCTGTGTCTTAGATTATTTGTGCTGCTGTAACAAAACTTTTTAGACTGGTGCATTTATAAATACTAGTATGTATTTTTCACAGTTCTGAATACTAGAATGTCTAAGATAAAATCACCAGCAATTCTGTTCCAAGTCTGGCTTGTTTTCTGCTGTATAGATGGGGCTTTGTTGTTGTGTCTTCATGAGGTTCCAGAGGTGAACAGCTCCTCTTGCAGCTTTTTTATAAATTCACTAATCCCAGTCATAGGGCCTCTGGTCTTATAATGGTATCACTTAAAGGTTGCACTTCTTAATACTATTACACTAGCAAATAAGTTTAAAAATAGAAATTTGGGGGGAAGATAAATGTAATCTATATCAGTGGGATGTTTGGATATAGTCTGGAGAGTTGTTGAGACAATAATAGATTTCTGTTAAGACACACAGTCTGTGACAGTTTGTTGCTCCAGCCTTAGCAGTCTGGTACAGGTAGTTTCATAGGAAATTCGTTATGCTAGATAAAGCTTTTCTAAAATATATTCCATGTATGGCCCAGGCGGAGCTAACTTTCATTTATCATTAACCACAGTCCAGAGAAGAGGAATAAGCACGGGGAGGAAGTCTTCACACAGACTCAGGGTCATCTGTCTTTTATCTCCTTTGTTCTTGGGCCTTGATATATCATACATTGTTTGTGGAGAAAAGAAAAGGAGAGTGTTAAACAATCAAATATACTTTGAGAATATGATCACATATCTCTTCTGCCCAGATTTTATTGTAGTTTGAAACCTTATAAACTATTCCCCAACTAACTGCAAGATAGGCTGTGAATCAGGACAGGCTGTAACCCTATGACTATCGATAAAATGGAAGAAAGTTTTGGCATGATACTAGCAGAACTTTTCCAAAGTTGCTTGTAAAACTTCAAGTCAATATTCTCTAGTCCTTGAATATCTTCAAAATTTTAAATGCATATAAGAGAAACACAGCCTTACTTGTTTTTTCATATGAAGTTCTGTAGTTTTCAGAAGAGTCAGAAAAAACTTTGCATCATCGTTTTTCTGAAGACAAAATAATTATAATGAAGATAATTTTCTTAGAAATGATTCATGCTTTCTATTTATATATAGACAACAAAATCAAATTAACAGATTTTCTAATTTAGAAGTGTCAAAAGTGCTAAATAGTTCATTTAATGATCTGAATTGTTTTTTAGACCAAATCATTATTTACTGTATCCTCAAGTCATTAGACAATCAAAAACATGCCTCTATGACTTTATTAAAACAATAATAAGACAAACACAATAGATTCACCTGCAATTAATTTCAGAATTTATCACATTAAAATCAGAGAAGATAAAAACATGGCATTAATAAATTGCTTGAAGTGGTAGTAAAAACAAAATCTAGTTCAACCCACTGACATCTGTCAGACAAAAAATAAATATGATGCTTTCTCTTCACCCTAGTATCTAATTAAATTTATTAGTGTCTGAATTTTGAAGACCCCCTTCAGTTTCTTGAACAGAAAAAATATCGATTAAGTTTTATTGGCTTATTTAATTAAATAATGCATTTAATGCATCATTTAAATAACTGAATTATATGTTGCATTATCACCACACATTATTTGAATTGTAATTTTCAAACATTAAATAAGCCAGAGTATATTGTAACAATAAAGAGACACAGAAAACATCACAAAGATGTTGTGATTGTTGAGTTTGTCAATAATGCAAAGTCCCATTATGTACACATTCAACTAAACAGCACTCTAGGTGTTGCTGTGGGGAACTATTTAGATGCTATTAATATCATGAGTAATGGGAATGAAGTAAAGGATACTGTCCTCATTAAATTTGATCCTATCCAAACCTTTGAAGGCCATAAAAGCAAAAGCAGGTTTCCATGATAGAGTTTGCATAAGATTACAACATCACCTGCATTAGTTTCAAGTTTGCCAGCCTGCATTACCAATGTCAGATCCCACAAACATGGAAGGTAATTTGATACAATATGCCTGTTGTAGAGCTCTGTGATATGGTGCATGTGGTCCTTCCTCCAGCCACAAGTGAAGGAAATCAGTTGGGTTGCCTTGGGTCTTATACTATCTCCTTTGGCAAAAAGGAGAGTATAGTTTTGCATGGGAAGAAAGTAAACTTGGACATGTTTGGTTGTAGGAGAGTTTTTTAATGCTCATCTGTATCTGGTTCAAATTCTTTTTTAGGTAGTTGAAAAGATTAAAGTTGTCAGACAAATGAAAAATCCAAGTGACTATATCTTACTATATACGAGTTATTTGTAGAAGTAGTGTAATTTGTAGCATTTAATTGCTGAGGAAGACCCTCAGTCACTTTCTTCCATTGCATTATCACACCATAGTTGATTATATGCAAAAATTAACTTTTTTTATAAAGATCACACTGGAATATTCTGTTATCTCAGATTATTGTAGTCAACTTTGGCTCGTATAATATCTCAGCACAAGACTTGGAATTTTAAAAACTTATAAACATATATTTAAATATGCTATATTCATATATGAATAGAAGAAGGAATAAAAGTAATTAAATGATGCTGAATCCATAATAGAAAAAGAACAGAAGAACTGATATCAGGAATTTCATGCTGCACAACAGCCTCATGCTGTGAAAGTTGATTTTACCGATTTCTATTCTGGGACCAATAAAAATTAACCCGAGAGCTCTGCTTAAACAAAATCTCCAAAAAACCATTCTGAAACTAGAAAATGTGTTGCCTATCATCACATTAAGTGGAAAATATTAATACACTTTTTATTAAGAAAAATTGTTAATATACATTTTCAGTCATATGGATTTGTGTTTGAAGTAGCAAAATGCAGAGTTCAAACCCTAAAATTAAAGGTTGATTGGACTTTGTTAAACAGAAACCCTGAATTTTAACCAAATTAAATTAACTTTAAGGAAATAATATCTATCAAGGAATACACCCATAATCCCAGCATTTGGGAGACTGAGGTAGGAGGATCACAAATTTGAGTCATATGTGAATGGTTTAGGAAAAAATCCTATCTGAAAATTTAAAACATAAATAAATAAAAAGGGTTGGGAATGTAATTCAGTATGAAGGTCCTGAATTCAATCCCCAAAACTGCTTTAAAGAAAAGAGAAAAAGAAGAACTAATATCCTCCCCCAAGAAAGTCTATCCCCAGAACTGTCTGTGACAAAAATGATTATTAGTATCGAGATTATGAAATATAGAAAATAAACAGAAATACCATAACTGAAATTATATACTCAAATGAATGGACTAATTAAATATAATAAATTAGGCCTAGAAGAGGGTTAAATTAGTAAAATGAAAAAATATTAGTCAACCAAGAGAATATAGCAACAACAAACATTAAATAACATGATGATAGACATGACAAATGCAGTTAATAGTAATGCAGTTATGTATAGTCTAATTTGAATTAAATGCATATAATAAAATGTGAAAAATCATAGAAAGTACATAGTGAATAATATTTTTTCAGAAATTAATATAAGAAACTTTAGTTATAGTAACTATAATGCTTCTCAAGCATTCAGCTATCACGATTTTTGGAGTTGAACACTGGTGGAAAAATAGATCAGTGGAACACAAAGTAAGGGTTAGAAACAGACCACCACATAAAGAAATTTTAAATGAATGAATGAGTTTGCATATAGACGATAAAGGAAAGACAGAGACAATCAAATAACGTGGTACTCATACAATGGATCATTCATTTGGGAAAAAAGGATGACCTAAGCACATTGAGGCAATACTCTTAAGTAAAATAAATAGGACACACATGTGTAGATACCGAATAGTTTCTCTAGTGTGAGAAACTGAAAATGTAAACAAGGACTAAAAGATATAATAGATAATGTGAAATAGGAAGAAAAGGGGCAAAGGAGAAGGGGAAGTGGGAGGGGTAGGGGAAAGGAAAGAAGGGAATGGAATTAATATGAGAAAAGGGAAAAATGGAAAACAATTCTTTGTAAATAGGGAGGGATGGGGGGGTTGAAGGGAGGGTAGGGGAAGGGGGAAAATAAGAACCAAGAGAGATTATGGAAAGGTGCAAATTTCCAATGATGAATGTCATTATATTGTATACCCAAAATTTATCAATGATTAAAATGAATAATTGATAATGCAAAGTAGAAGAAAAGGTCCAAAGGGGTAGGGGAGGTGGGAGGGGCAGGGGAAAGGAAGAAGGGAAAGAAAAAATTATGAGATATGGAAAAAATGGAAATAAAGTCTTTGTAAATAGGGAAGGGTGGAGGGGATGAAGGGAGGGCTAGGAATGGGGAAAAATAAGAACCAAGATGCATCGTGTAAAAGGTACAAGTTCCCAGGGATAAATGTAAATGTGTTGTATATCTAAAATGTACCAATAAAAGAAGTTAAGGAAAAAAAAAAAAGATGACCTAATTCACTAAATACAAAATTAACTTTTAGACTGATTAAAAATTATTTATGAAAAGAAAAATATTTAAATAGCAATAAAATAAATATTTTTACAAAGTTTGACTGTACAAGTTCATCAATGGTATGAAAAAACTTCAAAACAGTTCTAATAAACCTTACTACTTTGAGGGCTGGGATTTAGCTCAGTGGTTTCATCCCCTGCTGTGCAAGCACAATGACCAGAGTTGGATCCCTGGTACCAAAAAAACAAAAACAAAAACAAAATCCACCTTACTACTTTGAAATAGAGAGATTTTGTACTCACTAACACAGAGAAAAAATACCGATTTTTTTGGTTGTTGGTTGGACAGATATTTATTTATTTAATTATTTTTATATCTTTTTTTAAGACAAAACATTTATTGGTATATTTTAGATATATATAATGATAACATTCATCATAGGGAATTTGCCTGTACATGATATATCTGGCTTCTTTTTTTCCCATTCCCCTCCACTCCCTTCAACCCCTCTTCTTCTTCTCATTTACAAAAGCTTCATTTCCATTTTTTCTTCTATTCTTTTTTTCTTGTCCTTTCTTTGGTTTCCTTCTCCTCTCTCTTGTTCCCTTTCTCATTAGAACATGTTCTTTCCATTTTCCAACACCTAGTAATACATTTTGGTCCTTTTTTATACTTTCGGTTTCTCACACCAGAGATACAATGTAGTATTTAACATGCGTGTCTGACTTATCTCACTTAAGATTATGGTATCAATGTGCATCCATTTAGCTAGAAATGTCTCAAGCTTGTCTTTCTTTATAGCAAAATAGTACGGCATTGTATAAAAAAATCTGCTTTATCCATGGATCAGTGGATGCATATTTGGATTGTTTCCAAGATTCAGCTATTACAAACTGGGCCGCTATAAACATAGGTGTGTATATATGGCTGTGGTATGATGCTTTTAATTCTTTTGGAATGATACCAAGAAGGGGAATAGCTAGAGCAAATCTAGAAAATTTGCAACTCCAGCTACAAACTGATATATTTGAATCCTAAATAATGTTTTAGAAGAGTATATAAATATATTTAACACTAATGGACTGTAAATTTTAAAATGATTAAAATGGTAAATCTTGTGAGGATTGTGTTTTATCTCAATTAAAATAACTGGGGCGAGTTGTGCATACTTTAGATAAAAATCACCTTGTTGCCAGATATGTTGGTGTGCACCTATAATCTCAGCACTGTGGGAGGCTGAGGGAGGAGGATTCAAAGTTCAATTCTATCCTGGGATACTCAACAACAGCAAGACCCTGCCTCAAAATAAATAAGTAATAATTTAAAAAGGACGTGGGATGTAGCTCAGTGGGAAGTACCAGGTCAACTTCCAACTTGTACCCCCCAAAAAACAATTATTTTGGAATTTCTTTTCCTGTGTACTACTTTTAAATGTTTATCTTTTCCAGAAACACTCTCATGGATTCACCTAGAAAAACATTTTACCAGGTATTCAGGTATCTCTTTCCCCAGTCAAGTTTACAGATAAAAATATCACATTCAAATCATTACCCTTACCCACACGCAACATTGCTAAGGTAATACTTACAATGTTTTGGTGAGAATACAAATTGATAAAATCTTTCTGCAAAATATATTGCAGTTACACATTTAATATTTTAGACGTCTGTGCTAATGATGGAATGTTTCCATGCCAAAACATACATCCTTGGGAAATTCTTCCACATGTAAAATGTAAAGACTTTATAAAATTTTTCATAGAAATAGTGTTTATAATGTTTCTAAATGGAGATATTCTATATGTTATCAGTAAGGAATGGAAATGTATATGTGGTGAGTGATATAAGGTATATTATCTATCAGAGAAAAAATCGCAACTGAATTTACAATAAATGTATGTCAGTACCATACAATATGCATATCTACATTATTCAAAAATTTAAATTGGACATAAATTATTTGGGCTTCCATGAAAATTGAGGAAAACTATAAATGCTTAAAAAAGGAAAATGTAGTGCAGGTTTTCACTATTATAGAAGGAATGGAGAAAATAAAAATATATGCAATTTAAGTAAAGCACAGACTATGAAGAAGGCTCAATACCTTAAATTAGCTGTAATAAAAACATACATGTTTGAGAAACATTTCCAAAGAGATGTGGGTTGAAAGAGGAGACTTTGTTTCCACTATAAGGTTTCAAAGAAGTTAAAAAGTAGGTAGATCTGTGTAATACATGCAATGTAGACAAAAAAAGTAATATGATTTAACTAAGTAATTTTATTTTTCTAGACTTCATTTTTCAGAATTCAGACTGTATATTGTGCCAAAGCATCCCTATGCTCTATCCACTCATACCATTCTACAATCCACTAATCTTATATGGATATTCAATGCTTGGATGGAAAAGGGTAGGTGGGTATAGTATTCCAGGAACAATAATTGGCAAGATTTTCTAATGTAGTGTGCAAGGAAACAATCAGTACATTTAGAAAATTGAGAGGCAATTTTAAGAAACATTTTATTCACACTTATACAATGTTTAAGATGCACATATTTTCAAGAGACTACAATGAGTTCTGTTTGATAGGAAAATAAGAAAAATACTTTGTTCACAATTGTATATAATTATTTGAATGACAAAATCTGTCAAGCTTAATTTCCCCATCAAGATCTTTAGTTCATTCTCAGTGTGGTTATTTCTGTTAGTGTTATAATGCTCCATTTCCTTCTCTCACTTCCATATATACTATATATTGTAGTTATGCTTTATTAAGCTTCTTTTTTTAAATGTATGTGCAATATCTCCTCCAAATCATCTTTCTTAGCAAAAAGTAATACATTCAATATTCTTTAGTAGATGAATAGTTAAACATATTTCTCTTGACTGACACTATTCATTTTCAGAATATTTATTTCCAAATTATGATTAATAATCACTTTAAAATTAGAATGAATTCTGAGTCAAATTGTTTTAAATTAAGTGTAATCTACCTACATATTCTAAATTTTTACAGAGAAATATTTTCCTTGTATATTTTAATTATAGATTCTCAAATTTAAAATCTAAAATATTTTTCTAATCTAATTGTGTATCTGAAAAAGTTGGCTGCTCCTCATATTTATTATAGTTTACTACAAAATTAAGTTGATTTTTAACATATTGAATCTCACTTCCTCCCTTAAATACTTTAATAATATTCTTCATAACGGGAATATTTTTAAATTTTCCTTTTTAAAATCATTTGTATGCAAATTCTCATCATGTTATGTAAAATGTTTATTTTTAAATTTACCTCTATATTATAAAATGATATCAAACAATATAAACCCTTATCTTAAAGTTAAAATTTACATTTTGTGGTAGTTTCCTTGAGAAAAATCATTGTTCTATTTAACAAGTAGTAAGTATTAAATAAATCCTTCCTCCCTCTGAAAGTACAACACCTTTAATTATCAGGTAAGCTTCATGAATTAAAGCAGCAAAACTCTCATTTCTCTGCTTTCACTGGTGTGGCTTCTTAGTGAGAATCTTCCTTATCTCACCTCCCCTAAGGCAATGTTATAACAGATTCTGGAAGAAATTCAGTAATTGCAATGAGGTGCTTGATGCTCTCCTGCTGATTGTCACTGAAAACAATTGAACACCATTTCCTTGAATATGTTAGTGCTACAAACTAGCTCTTTACTTTTGACAACACTCTGTTCCAAATCAGTGATTTTTTCAATTATTCTTATTCCTTCAATTTTTAATTCTTTGCTGCTTGAGAGAATTGCAGTTCATGTCTCAATTGGTGCTTGGAATTTCTATAATATAGGTAAAGTTATTTTGAAGAGTATTTTAGAGAAACCTCTCTCCTTGACTATGCTATGAGTTCACTGCAGTGCTAAGTACTGATACTTGATTAAAAGAAATAAGTGTATTCTCTTTAAAACATGATGAAGGAAAAATACTGGCTGTAGTCTCTTAAAAATATACACTGCAGTTATAAATTCAACTAAGTCCTTTAGAATAGATATTTCTTCAAATTTATTTAACAAAACCTTTCAACAGATTTATTTATTTATTCCTATATTTCTGGCTGCTAGCATCCAACAGAATTGATAGGCTGCTACTATGCTTGGGAAATATGGATTTAGCAACTCTCATTTAAGTAGATGTAATTCATCATGTTCTAACAATTTGTGAAAACTAAGGTTTCACCTGTTGTTGGGGTAGGCTATTGTCAACATGAACTAATGACTCTCCTATAAAGAAATAAGTAAATAATTTATTCTGAGCCACATATGAGTGATCATGGCACAGAAACAGACAGAGAAACTCAAGATATACTGAATAATATATTCATCTATGGAAGAGGCTTCATGTACCAAGGTCGTAAATGAGTGGACTTAGCAAATACATTGGAGGGGAATTAGGTAGGTGGGCTACAGCTAGACAGTAATGCTTTCTATAGGTTTCAGATGTTATCTTAGAGCATGCTCTGCCATAGATTTGAAGGAGCCCAAGCTTAGCAATATGTATATTCCAAGATTTTTTACCTACGTGGCAAGAGGATTTTAGGTCTGACATAGAAATTGAAACCAAATGACTGTTAAAGAAACTAATTGCCTGAGATAATTTTGCTTTTGAACAACAACATTCCCTCTCTCCTTAATCAACATATTCTTCTTAACCAAGGTCAAGTGGTCTAGGAAATATTTAAGATGGAGCTTCTTAAGTGAACTTACATTAAAGTGAAGATTAAACAGAAGATAGAGTTATCAAATGCTAAGAATGTAGAGTTGACACAAAATATGAAGACATGGTAAACAAAATAAATTTCTTTTCAAGAAAGAAGGGCTTCAGACACACAAAACTGAGTGTTCATGGTATAGGGAGGAAAGTATTAAAAGTGAGAAAAACATGTGCTTCATATAGAATATTATGTTTCTAAGTCAAGTAGAATGTAGCTACAAGTGAAAAGCTATGGCTAAATAAAAAAGGACAATTACAGTATGAAACTCAGACAATAAAAGTTATCATTACTTATAAACTATATGTTTTGATGAATTCGAAATGGGCAAGAAATAGCTTCTGATGAGAATAACAAACGTGTATTGGGAAATATCAGATGTCAAAAGTGATTTAATGCAAGTTAATCACCTTTTAGATTTAGAGAGATATGCTATCTCTAACTGATTAAAATCTTTTAGAAATTTTGAAGAGAAGTGCCAATATAGATTATCATTTATTAAACACAACTGGATTTCAAAAACTATGCCTACTAAAAGACAGTGAGGTCAACATATAGGCTATTGTTTGTCCTTTAATATTTTCTTGAAAGAAAACTTCTTTGTGTAAACTTAGATAATATTTTATCTTCTAAATTGAATTAATAAGATTCATTTGCTTATTTTTTGAGTATCTCTATCCAGTTTGTTAGACTGTTGGGGAAAATGTGTGTGTGTGTATGTGTGCATGTGTATACCATAACAATAAAGAGGCTGAAAATTTTATAAAGTATTTCCTTTAATATAGATGTTGTTTTCTATTACAATGAACATAGGAGATATCAAATGAAATATTCCCGCCTCAAAAGAAAAATCCCAAGTAATATTTCTTAATTGTCTTGAGTATGAAGCATATTGTATACCAAATCACAGAAATTAACTAAGTTAAAAAGTGATGCAGAACAAGGAAATCTAACAGTGAATGACTTTTATTTTTCTTATTATTTTATATATGCATCAAAGAAATGCTGGAGCAATCATATATGATAAAAATGATAGAATATACAATATTTTATTTTAAATTCAATGATGGTTTAGATTCAATGAAGTATGGTAAATGTTTAAGAGATATCCATTAGATTGAAGTGATAATCATTAGATAGATGTACTTAATCTGGGCATATCCTTGATTTTCCCCCCTTGGATTATGCACAGTGAAGATTTTTTTAGTCAATTTGTCAAAAAAAAACCCTTCATTTCATTTAATATTTATATAATCTTAAAATGTAATTTTTAATTTTGATTCACTTAAATTTAAGGAAACCTAAGTTACTAGATTTTATAGAAATAAACGGATATTGCACTTACTAGAAAGTCTAAAAAGTAAGGACTGAGGAAATCTATTTCAATTCTAACAATGATTGAAGATTTAGTGTCATATATGAAAACTAATATTGTAAATGTTTTGCATTCAAAAAATATATTTCTTTAAGTCAAATTTCAAGAATGAAGGATACAAATTTTGTGCATTCCTTTCAAAGAAATTTAGTGTTTCAAAAATGACAAAGTATATATCTTACAGATAATATAACAGAAAAGATAAAAAATAATAAATTTTAGCATAATTGTTAGCTTTAAATGAATGGGGATATGTCTTCTGTTTTAGTCTATATGCTACTTAATTATTTTAGTATAGATGCTGGGATTTTGAACTAAGTTCCATGTTTAAACCTCTTACTTAACCAAAATAATCCAGGGCCATTTCAGGAATGATATTTAAAATGAAGAATACATACTGAAACAGAATGAACAGCAAGCATCCACAATCAATTACATGAGTAAATATCATTGGCAATGTGGGACACAGCTAACCTTCTGGGAATGATATTAGGGGCAAAACAATATACTTAATGGCTTTCCAGCCCAGCACTAATGAGATTGTTTAAGACTTTCTTAATTTTTAATGGGATTTTAATTTGTAAAGGAACAATGCCAAGGTTTAATTATATTTCTTTGCCCTTATGGGCAGTTTTCATCCATGGATATAGCAGTATCTACAAGTGTTGTTGTTCCTTTTTTTATAAACAGAAAGGAAATTAAGCCAAGGGAAGTGCTAAGTGACTAGCTAGAGGTCATAGAACTGGCTACAAATAATAGAACCACAAACATCCTTTCTAAGCCTGTATACCAACACAAGAAAATTCCTACTCTGAAACTATTCTTCTTCCTATAACAAGGAGACAGTTTTCAAAATATCACTAATCAAACAGAAAACTTGGAACTTTTTAGCATGCTAGTATTTTTATGAAGAATATTGTCTAAGTTCGCATATATTTTGCATTCTATCAATTCAGAATAGTAAAATATGTGGACACTCAATATTGATCCTTTTTAGACTGAATTGTACAGACATTGCCCTACCATATGTCCTTGAATCAGTATTGCAGAAATCCAATTGCCCTTCCCTTAACCTTATTCACAAAGGCTGATTTTAGTTATTGTGTGTGTATGAGGTCTGTAAATAGCTATGTACCCTTGGGAGTCATGATAATGGAAATTAAACAAACACAGGTACTGAAGCAAGCTTAACAATTCAATGTCACATCGGAACTATATATGCAGCTTTAATTTTATCAGAATTAACTCTTGTTTGTTTGTCTTACACTTCAACTTTCAATGTGAAAATTCTAATTATTTACCTTCAAAAATTTTTAGTGATGTATTGTCTATTTGCCATGAAAGCTATATGATAATGATCGGAGTCGCTTGACAGAAAAGGCATGTAAGCTAATATGTCAGCAAAACATCCCAAAACAACATATGCTTTTTCTATTGATTTTCAAATTTTGAAAAAGATAACACATACTGCAACATATTTTGAGAAATGCTACTTAGTTAAAAGACTATATTTATGTGCATATAATTTCAAAGCAATAGTTTTATGTTGTATTTTGATAAATTCATTTCAAATCTGCATATAAGAACATGGCAAGTGTATATAGATTCGAATGTACAT
The DNA here is from genome assembly GCF_000247695.1 of Heterocephalus glaber. The sequence continues at coordinate 30,411,525 of NW_004624748.1, read as the reverse complement.
TTTGATATCTTAGTATATGATCAAAGTGTTAGGCAGAAGAGTGAATCCCCTGTTATTATTCTTTCTATATTTAGTCTACAAATTTCAAGATTTAAAATTCTTCTTCAATTTACCCCTACTGTTTTTGACTTTTACTACAGATATGATACAGTTGCTCCTAAAAGTTTTAGTCTATAAAAATGAGGGAAAAAAATCTGTTAACCATCAGCCATTATAAATAGCAAGGCTGTAGAGAAAGAAGGATCTTATAATTGTGAATTAATACTCTTTTTTGCAATTATCTGTTCTGCTTTTCTTCTTAAAACATTTGCTTAAAAAAACAGACAGTAGGATGGTGCTCAGAATCCTATTTGAGCAGAATAAAAAAAACTGTAAGACCTTTCAACATCCTTTTGGAGATCTCTGGAAGAAAGAAGGGGGGAAGGAAAGGGAAGGAAAAAGAAAGGAGGGGAAGGGAAGGGAAAATAAGGGAAGGGAAGGGGTGAAGTTTGAGGATGTTGAGAAAGAGGATTCAACATCTCTAATTAAAGGAAAGAACAGAAAAGTGCACTTGAAACTCTGCACCAGTTTTCCCCTGGAGACGATTGTACATTATTTTCTACAGACCTAGAAGTGAAGTGCCAAGTTGAAAGTAAGTGAAAAATAGAGCAGGTTTCAAAAATCTCATAGTACCAAGGATCCTGAAGTTGGATTTCAGGAAGAAAAAATGAAGGACCTAGGAAATAATGACTCCTGGACTCATTTGGGATAGCTTCAGGGTTACGTGGCTGTGTTTGCAAAACAGATTTAGGTTTGCAAGGAGTACAAACAAGCCTCAGGCTGATTGGTGCCAGAATTAGAGTAATTTACTCCATTCCTAAATCTCACCAAGTTTAATGTGGACTTCTCAGGAAGGAAATAACAAAACAATGGCAAATGCTCTGTCTCCACTTATTCCCCTTTCTTTACACTAATCCCATTTCAAAAAGCCAAAACCTACATCTCTTTGCCTGAGGGCTTGCTCAGTCTAGAGTCCACTGGTCCATCATTACCACTGCAGGCCAGCAATGGTGGGAAGTCAATCAGTTTCCAAATCCCTTAAGCAGAACTGACCTAGGGACAAAGATTTCAGCTCCTTTGCTCTCCTGTGAGATAGCTCTAGAGTAGAGACTATAACATATTCCAAAAACTTCCTTTGAGAATATATTGTTTTATTTGCTTCTTGGTGTTTGCTTCTTTAATTTCCTCATTATAGAACTGGCATTTTTTGGACTTCTCCAATAAACTTTATTCAAATTCTTATTTCACACAGTAAGTCCACACAGTAATTCAGTGGTCCTTTACTTCATATACTGTATAGTTTTTCATAAAATATAATCAATCAAACAAGAAGGAAAAAACAAAGTTAGGACAGAACAATAAGTGACAATACATACTAGATTTTACAATAAAATCTTTAAAATAACCATTATCTTTAATCATTTTTAGTATTTCCAAAGGAGAGATTTAATAGTATTCAATCTATTGCACCTTATATAATGACCTCATATTTGATATCAAAGTTTATAAATATAGAGATTTATAAAGTTTCCTGTTTCAAACTGTTGAGTTTTTAAGAATGTAAGTGACAGAATTTCTTGATTTTTGTCTACTGCTTAATTTTCTAACCATCAGATCCATATTTACATTTTTTGTTAAATGCATCCAAAATGAGAATGAGTAATGAAGGCATGAGCTACTTTGTTATTCTTTTCACTATAAAATTTTTCTTTGAGCTTTTATCCTCCTAGTGTCCCTCTCATTACAGGTCTCCCTCTCCCTTCTTTCCAGTGTTACTGCACTTGATCTTAGCCAAAAGGCCGAGAATCGATTTTTCCAGTGTTATTGAAGAGCCGTCATGCCTACGAGTGAAGTCAGTTCATCCATAATATGTAAAGGATAAAGTTTTAATTTTGAATTTCATATTTTGACCATTCTCAAAGTCCCTACTCTCATCTTACTGTCCTGAGTGCTTTGTAAGCATTTGATAAATATTTTATCAGGTCAATTCATACCCTCCTATTAGATAGGACACTATTTGCTCTGTATTGCTTCTCACTATATTTTATTTCATAAGTAAGCCTTTGATCAAACACATAACTACCAAAGAAACAGATTAGAGGGATGAGAAAAGGTCTCTTCCACTTATAAGACATCCATATAAGACAGTACAATATGTTTTAATGTTGATGTGAAGGATATCACAGATTACTTTTCTTTCCTTATTTGCCTTCATTGAATCCAGATATTTTTTGTCTTTCATATTTCCTGTACTAAGATACATTGTTAAAATACTTTGCTAATATTCATTTTAATGAGGAAAATATCCACACAAAAGCTAGTTTTAAGCATAGTGATTTTAAAACTTTTGCCTCAAATTGTTTTTGGGTATACATTTTTTCTCATTCAATCCATGGTGTAATTTGAGAATTTAAAATTTATTAAACAATAATTACAAAAAAAGAATATCATATTCAAATAACTTCAAATATAAAAAAAAGTTTTGCAAAAAGACTATATAGAACCTCATAGCCCATTCTTTCAGTATATTTTCTGCTTCTCCTTAATTCAAGTAAAGTATAGTGTTTAAATGCATATGAGGCTCTATGAGTTTGTTTCCAAAGAATAAGAAAGACCCGTACATTGTGTGAGCCCAATTTATTTCACTATCAAGACTCTAATTTCATTAAATACAGACAAAGAGATTTGGTCTGAAAACAGACAGAATTAGAAAAGAATTAAAACACTACAATTCTGGATTTACTGCAAATACTAAGAATTGAGAAAAGAAAGGAAAGAAATCACCATACTAAAGCTTCAGGAAGAAGTAAAAGATGCTTAAACTTGCCTTTGGAACCAGGTAAATTTCCCATTGTGTATTAATATTGTGTTTTCCTTTTCCCCTTTCCAATATACCCCATGACTATTTCAAACCACTAACTTGATGGGATACAGAGACACATCTGTTACTGACTCCTTAACTTCTTCACTTCATAGTACATTTCTCTGTACAGAGCGTGAACTCTAATAAATATTTGATGGAGAAAAATCTAGGATCAAGAAAACCAGCCTGTAAGATATTGAGAGTCAAATCTATGGAATAGTAATTAAGGAGTAACTTCTTGTCATCTGAATAACCAGGGGAAAACCTTCAGGAAAAATTTCAAAGTGATTAAAAGTGAATTCTCTTATATAATCAACAGTGATTTAATTAGTAGAATGCATCATTCCATCTACCAAAAAAGCCACATGTGAACAAAAAGAAAATATAAAAGAATGAAATAAAAAAATTTTATATTTGACTCAAAAGTTTCTCTCCCTTTACTCACTTCTTCTTTTTCATCCTTTATTTACACAAATTTCCCTTTTCTCCTTACTGTTAATGTCTACTTACATGTATCCATATTTCCCTCACCCATCCTCAGACTAAAATACTGTGCCATAGAGATATCATTTTACATTTACTCCATCACTATGTACCCATGTCTCATTCTATGTATCTATCTATGTATCTATCTATGTATCTATCTATCTATCTATCTATTTCTATATTTTTTTGCCCTCTTACTGAACTCGTCTTCAAAATAAAATGACTGACTTGAAAATTTGTGTTTTGAGACTGCATTAGGCATATGTACACTGATTCTTCCCTTTCTACTTCTTTTAGGAACAATGTTGTTCCTAGAGTACATATTTTTCTCTTTTACTAGATACCAGTAACATTTAATTGTTTTCAAAAATGGGAGAATGTTTGATCAGATATATGAAATGCCTTCCAATACGGCCTTTATCAGAAATCAAAGGGTAATTTGGCCTGCAAAATTTATATCTTTGTTTCCCACTATTTTGATAACACATATTTTATATAAAGGCGATAAGGATTTGGTAAACCTTAAATTTAAAATAACACTACTTAGAAGAAAACAATCCTGCATAGCAACATCAAATTGTTGGTCTAAGGAAAAACAGTCTGAATGTAAAAAAGCTATCTTTCTTACTAACATGAACATGTTTTTTTGTGTTAAATTTTCCTATTTGACTCAAAGGCACATATTGGTCATTTCTGAATTTTATTTTTAGCACTGTAGTCTCTGGAATGCTTTGTCCTCTATCATTGTATAAAGTATAGATAAATAAGAACACATAAGAACTGTAATACAAATAAAATCTAACAAACATTGCAGAAAATACAACTTTTTCAATATTCTCTACCAAGATTCAAGAGTGAATTCTAAAGGGATGAGAAAAATACCTCAACATTAGTTCTGTGGCAAGCAATGTACGAGTGTATGACAGTGGCCCACTTTGACCTCTTGGTTTTCAGGGCATTTTACAGCATTCATCCCACTACCCATTTATCCACAGAGTCAACATCATTGGGTTAGGGGAATAATGTGCAACCAAAGAGCCATTTTACTCCTTTACGATGTTTGCTTTGAGAATATAAAAACTCAAAACACCCTAAATATTCACAGTGTTGCTTTGATTCCTGCAGACTCAAGTGTTTCAAAAAATAAACTTGCGAAGATTTGAAGTGATCTTTTGAAGAATTTCCTCTCATAGAAAACTAATATTTGATAGAATGATTGTTTCTTATCATATACTGAAAGTTTTATTGAGTATTCAGTTGATTCAAGGATATTTCTGTGAAAAATTTGAGAAAGCTATTTTAGTCCACTTAAACTGCCATATATTTTATATAATTATATAGTAATATAGTATTTAGAAAATAATTCTACCTTTAAAAAAAACTTTGTTTTAATATCTAGAAGAATAAAATATCACATACACTGCATGAACAGTAAAGATGTTCACTTTTGTTCTAATTTTTCCATACTCTAGGTTTTTTTCTCCATATTTTTGTGTTAGTGAGCTTTCTGTTACTGAGACAACATAACTCACATAGACATCATAAAGGAGAAATGTTTAATTTGTGTTAAGGTTTCAGAGTCTCAATCCATGGTCAACTGGCTCCATTGCTTTTAAGCCTATGGTTAGGGAAAAACATCATGGTGGAATGGTATGTTGAAGCATAGTTGCCCACCTCATGGTATCCATGAAGGAGAGAGAAGGTGGGGGGAGAGAGAGAACCTGTCTTGCAGGGATTCATCCTTCTTCCTCTTTTGTCTCCCTGTTTCACAGCCTATAAGATGGTGCTACCCACATTAAGGGTAGGTCTCTCTCCTCAGTTTGCTCTGCCACATGTTGATCATCTCTGGGAATATTCTCACAGATGCAACCAAAATTGTGCTTTGTTAATTGTCTGGTGTTTCTCAACCCAATTAAATTGAAAATCAAGATAAACCATTACATTCAATGTTTCTAATATACTGGCAATAGCAATACAGGTGAATACAGTAAATAGAAGATAATTATTTGTCAATTTGATCTAACTAATATTTCACAAATACTTTAACCAACAACAGAATACATAGTCCTCATATAATTACATGTAATCTTAATATATTCTGAGCCATGAAAAACATTGTCACAAGCTTTCTATAGTAGATATTAAACATAGTCTATTTTAAGACAATGCAATTAAAGTAGAAATCTTCAATGGAAAATATCAAATATCAGGAGGATACAGAATAAAATGTGAGTTGCAGAAATTTCTAAGTGTGAATTAAGTGAATGTGAAAATAAATTAATAAATATTATGGAATGTAGGAAAATCAGTGTTCAGAGGGAAATGGAAACTATTAACTACCTACATTAAAAACATAATGTTATAAAATTAATAAACATGTTCAGATTTGGGAAACAAGAGAAAGAAGAGTACTTTAAGCCTACAACAGCACAGAAAAAAAATTAAGCAGAACAAAAACAATTCTGTTAATAACAAAACATCAAGAAAATCAAGGAAAATAAAAGTTCTTTATTTGGAAGGAAATAAAACTGTTGAGCTCTAGCCAAATTGCCTGAAAAAAGACAAGGAGAAGACACAAATTAAGAATAAGAGAAATAACAGAAGAATCATTACCACTGTTGCATTAAAAACATAATTACAGACACTAGTCAACTACATTATACCCATAAATTTGATAACAGAAATGAAATGGGCATATTCTTTCAAGAAGTAAACCATAAAATTTTCACTAAAGAAATAGTCTGAATTTGCCAATCTACTAAATAAACTAAATCAATAATTGAGTCAGGAGTTTTTCCCTAGTGAATTCTGACAAATAATGTGCTAACTCTCCATAGCCTCTGCCAGAAAATAAAATGAAGGGGAATATTTCTTAACTACATTAAGGAATCTGTGTTATATTAATACCAAATTAGATAAAGTTATTACAAGAGGAGAAAACTACAAGCTAATATTTTTATGAATATAGAGGTAAAATTATTTATCAAATAGTAATAAGAAAAATAAAACACTATCTAATCATTCTCCTATGATAAGATTATTATACTATTCAAAGATGGTGTCCTGAGTATTTCTAAAAAGGTACTTGCTATTTATCAAATAAAGGAGGAGGGAAGAGACAAATACTTTTTGCAATTTCATATACATTTGAGGTTATTTTTTATAATAATTCAATTACAGGTCTAGTTTTAATCTTTGGCAAGTTGAATCCCAATTTTTCCAGCACCATTTATTAAAGAGGCTATCTTTCCTCCAGTGAAGGTGTTTGGCTCCTTTATTGAAGATGAG
>NW_004624748.1:30393838-30403949 GCF_000247695.1 Heterocephalus glaber | reverse complement strand
TATTTACCATGTTTTATTTACTATATATATTTTATTTGCCATATTTTATTTATATATGTATACATATGGTAAATATTTTATTCTTTAAATTGATATATAGATTTAATATAAACCCAGTCAAAATACCAACAGCATTTCTCATAGAACTAGAAAAAATAGTCCTCAATTTCCTAGGGAACTAGAGGAGATACAGGAGAGCAAAAGCAATTCTGAGCAACAAGAGTAAAGTAGGAGGCATAACAATCCCAGATTTCAAGTTGCATTACCAAGTTACAGTGACTAAGAATAGTACGGTAATGGCAGAAAAACAGGCATGTGGACCAAGCCTAGGCACATGCAGCTAACTGATTTTTGACAAAGAGGCCAAAATAAATATGCTGTAGGCAAGATAGCTTCTTTACCAAATGGAGTTTGGAAAACTGGCTATAAAAATGCAGAGGTTTGAACTAGGAGCCATATGTCTCACTGTGTATTAAACAAAAATAAAAATGGATCAAACATTGAAATATAAAACCAACACAGTTTGCTGAAAGATAAAATGGTTAAAAGCTTTGAAGACATAGACTTATGTAGGAAACAGGGAAAGGGGCCATTACCAGAACCCCTGCAGTAGGTCTTGGTCTCCTGTGAGCCATGACAGCACAAGGCAAATTAGGAAATGAGACTTAGAGAAGAAGCTGGGTTCTGGCCTAATTGATGGTGCTCTGGGAAGCAAAGACAAAGGCACCTAGAGCTTTCCACTATTTATTGGTTTCATAAGGAATATCAGATGACTCAGAGTGTAGCAATAATCCTAAATTAACAAGGATCTGATAATTGGAGGAAGTACCAGATAAATTTAAGAGTGGTGGTAATCCTATGATGCTGAGGATGTTATGCTGGTGAGGATCTTAGGTCAATGAGAAACTAAGGCATAATGGCCATGGTGATGGGCTGCAGAAGATAGAGCAGAAGTGAAAAACAGAGAGAGGGCCTCTCTGAGGCTCCTCAATGAAAGTTGAAGCCCATTGGGAAGAAAATCTCTGGAATAAAGGCACACTGGACCACCATGGTTGGTAAGTTGGTGGGATCAGTACATCCCATAGAAACCCAGACTTGCTTTGGGGGAAGGACAGCTAGAACCTGCAGTAGAACCTTGAAGAGTTCAATTCTGCAGGATATCAGGGACCTCAAATTGGGCCTTGCAGCCAGAAATCAGCCTGAATATCAGTGCAATACAGCTGGCTTTCTGAGACTAATCAACTTAGATCTTCACACTGCTGATGACATTGTCTACCAGGAGACCAGAGACATACCTGAGAGAGGCCCTTTTTTAATACATATATGTCTTTTTTTTTTTCTTTTCTTTTTCTCACTCTCTCCCTTCTAGTTCTACAATCCCCTTTGTTCTTGTTCCTGTCCTATTTTGGATTGTTTTTTCTCTCTCTTTCCCTCTCTTGACTCTTATTATTCTTATAGGGAGGTGAATACAGTTTCTAGCTTCCCTATTGCTGTTAGTTTCTTCTGTTCTCATTTTTTTCCTTCTCTCTGTCTTTTCCTCTTGTCTTCAACAGTTTCCCAAAATTTTCGTGATTTCTAGCTTCACTTCTAAACTTTTCTTCTCCTTCTATCTCTCTATCCCTCCCTCCCTAACTCCTAAATCCTTATCCCAAAAGGTAAATTTGCTATATTGAAGGGTTTATTTACTAAAAAAATAGTTTTAGCTGGTCCTCAATTTTGATCTAACTCACAAGATTAAAGATGACAAATTAACTGCTACCACAAATTGTCATTTTCTAAGCCATGTTTGATGCTATTGTTGATGCTGATTGTGTCAATTGGGCTAAGGTGTCCTGATTGATCTAATCAATATTCCTCCCTGGTATACTGAAAATAAGATTGTCTAAGAGTCATTAGAGACTCAAAGCCTAAAGACCAGCTATACCTAGAAGACACCTCTGAGAAGCAATCATTCCATAAGTGTTCTAAATAAAACCAAATAGATACTCACAATAAGCAATATTGAAGTATTAGCCCAGGAAATAAACCAAAACAGAGCACCAACATCAAAAATAGAAATGAGAAGACACTTAAACAACCCAGACTTCCAGCTCAACACAGGCAAATTCTGGGGGCAACCAAGTGGAAAGATCTGATAATCAACCACCTGGAAACCCTGAACTGATAGCACAGGAAGTAACAAAACAGATGAACAAGGCCCTACAAAAATTCAAAAGAGAAATAATTTCCCAGATAACTACAGAAATGGTGAGCAGAATGAAAAACGTGATTAGAGACTCTAGAAAAGAAACAGATTCAAGAAAAGATGACCTCAGGATCATGATGAAAGCCATGAATACCCAGGATAGGAAAGAAATGGAAATCATGAACATTCAACATAGGAAAGAAATGGAATCCATAAAACAGTTTCAAACAGATATCTAGGAGATTAAAAATCCATTGAAAGTATTCACAGCAGATTGAGCCAAACTGAAGGTAGAATATCAGATATATAAGACAAGATTGTGGTTAGGGACCATGAAAAGAGAGATGTCTTAAAAATAGTAAGGGACCATGAGAAATCAATCTAGCAGCTTGCTAGATGTTGCAAAGATAAAAAACATAAGACTGATAGGAGTCCACAAAAAAACAGGAGAAAGTACAAATGACATAAAAAAAAACACTGTAATGGTAGAAAACTTCCCAAACAGAGGAAAAGAATTAAACATACAGATAAATGAGGCATATAGGACTTAGAAACTAGCCATGATTAAAAAAAGAATCTACATCTAGACATATAATAGTCAAGATCCCAGAAACCCTACAGAAAAATAAAATCCTACAGGCAGTTAGAGAAAAGAAATGAATCACATACAAAGGAAAGCCCATCAGAATCACAGCAGACTCTTCAATACAAACCCTCAAGTCAAGGAGAGCCTGGAGTGAAGTATTTCAAGACCTAAAAGAAAATAACCTCCAACCTAGGATGTTGTATCCTGTAAAATTATCTTTCAAAATCAATGGGGGAATTAGATACTTCCACAAAAAGGAACACTTGAGAAACTTCATGAACAGCAAACCAGCACTCCAAACAACTCTAAACAATATCCTAGAAAAGACAAAGAAGGTCACAACTCCATGAGGCCCAACAGAGCCAAGCCATCAGGCAAGGCAGGAAATTGAAGGGAAAAGTGGAAAAATAAAAAAATAAAAGACCCAACAACAGTGAAATATCATGACAAGGATAAGTCAATATGTATCAAGTATAACAATCAATATTAATGGCCTCAATTCACCAATCAAAAGAAATAGACTGCCAGAATCGATTAAGGAGCAAAAATCCAACAATATGCTGTATACAAGAAACACACCTAATTCAGAAAGAGATTCACAGACCAAAAGTAAAAAGATGGAAAACAGTTCTCCATGTAATAGGAACCTGGAAAAAAGCAGGACTAGGTATTTTATTTGCAGACAAAGTACATTTCAAACCAAAACTAATTAAGAGAGACAAAGAAGGTCACTACATCCTTCTAAAGGAAACAATCCAAGAGGAACCAATGACAAGCATGAATCATAGCATGAAATGCTAATGCCCCCAACTATACAAAACAAATATTGTTGGACATGAAAAACCATATAAGCACTAATACAGTTGTAGTGGGAGACCGCAATACCCCACTATCACAAATAGATCATCTATACAAAAAAATCATTAATGAAATACTAGAACTGAACCAAGCTTTTAAACAAATGGACTTAATATATGTCTACAGAGGATATTCCATCCCACAAAATCAGAATATACATTCTTTTCATCTGTACATGGATCATTCTCCAAAATAGGCCACATGTTAGCTCACAGCACATTTTTAAGTAAATGCAAAGGAATTGAAGTTATCCCCTGTTTATTATCAGAACATAGTACAATAAATTGGGGATCAATAGCATAAGAAACCACAAGAACTCCACAAACACATGGAAATTGAATAATACTCTCCTGAACAACCAATAGATCACAGAGGAAATTAAAGAAGAAATTAGACAGCTTCTAAAATTAAATTATAATGCCAATACAACATACAGGAATCTGTGGGACACAATGAAAGCATTTCTATGAGGGAAATTCATAGCAGTGTATGCCCATACTAGGAAAACAGAGAAAGTTTAAATAAACAACATAATGCTGAACCTCAAGCTCTTAGAAAAAGAAGAGCAAGACCAACCCAAAGCTCATACAGGGCAGGAAATTATAAACATCAAAGCAGAAATCAATGCAATGGAGACTAAGAGAAGGATACAAAAAATCAATGAATCAAAGAGTTGGTATTTTAGAAGAATAAATAAAATAAATAAACCCTTAGCCAACCTTATCAGACAAAGAAAAAAAAAAGGATAAAATGCATGCAACTGGGAATGAAAAAGGTGAAGTCACAACACATCCAGCAGAAATTCAGAGGATCATCAATACACACTTCAGGAACCTGTACTCTAATAAAATGGAAAATACAGAGGAAATGGACAAATTTCTAGATACATATGAATCACCGAACTTGAATGAAGAAGATATAAAAATTATAAACACCTCAATTGCAATCAGTGATATTGAAAATGTAATTTAAATCTTATCAACAAAGAAAAGCCCAGGTCCCGATGGCTTCACTGCTGAAATCTACAAGACATTTAGAGAAGAACTATTGTCATTACTCTTTAAACTCTCCAGTGAAATTGAAAGGGAAGCAATACTTTCAAATTCATTCTGGGAAGCAAGTGTTACTTTGATTCCAAAAACAGAGAAAGATCCAACCCAAAAAGAGAACTATAGTCCCATCTCACTAATGAACATAGATGCAAAAATCTTCAATAAGATACTGGCAAACAGAATACAGAGGGTCATCAATGAGATCATATACCCTGACCAAGTCAGATTTACCCCAGGGATGCAAGGGTGGTTCAACATATGTGAATCAAAAAATGTAATACACTATATTAACAGAGTCAAGGACAAAAACCACATGACCATCTAAATATATGCAGAAAAAGCATTCTACAAAATCCAACATCCATTCATGATAAAAACCCTACAGAAATTTGGAATAGATGGTCTTTATATCAACCTGACATAGGGTATCTATGAAAAACCAACAGGCAACATCATACTAAGTGGTCAAAAACTGAAAACTTTCACCCTAAAATCAGGAACAAGACAAGGATGTCCACTATCACCACTCCTGATCAATATAGTTTTGAAAACATTAGCCACAGCAATTAGGCAAGAGAAAGAAATAAAAGGAATAAAGATAGGTAAGGAAAAAGTTAAAGTGTCATTATTTGGTGAAGATGTGATACTCTACACAGAAAACACAAAAAACTCCACCAAAAGACTTCTAGACTTAATTGACAGATTCAGTAGAGAAGCCGAATACAAAGTCCAAAATGAAAAATCAATAGCCTTCTTGTACATAAATAACAGACTAACTGAGAGAGAAATAAGGGAAACAATTCCTTTTACAATAGCATCCCAAACAATGAAATATGTAGGAATCAATCTAACAAAGGAGGCAAAAGACCTCTACACAAAAAACTACAGCACTCTGAAAAAAGATATCAAAGAGGATATAAGAAAATAGAAAGACATCCCTTTTTCCTGGGTAGGAAGAACCAATATAGTGAAAATGGAAATACTTCCAAACTGCTATATAGATTTAATGCAATGCTGATTGAAATTCCAATATATTTCACAGAACTAGAGTAAACAATCCAAAGATTTCATCTCACCCAAGAAAAATGGCTTCTATCAAGAAATCAACCAATAACGAATGCTGGAGGGGTTGTGGGGAGAAAGGAACCTTTCTCCATTGTTGATGAGAGTGCAGATTGCTGCAACCCCTGTGGAAATTAATATGAAGCTACTTCAAAAAACTAGGATTAGACATCCCATTTGAGCCAGCTATTCCTCTGTTGGGTATCTTCCCAAAAGAATTGAAAGAATCGTACTACAGTGATATATCCTGACCCATGTTTATAGTGGCACAGTTTGTAATTGTTAGCTTGGAAAAACCCCAAGTGCCATCAATTGGAGACTAGATAAAGAAGACATGTTTTTTTATAAATGGAGTACTACTCTGCCATAAAGAACTAGAATCTAGAAACATTCATACCTAAATGTATGCACATTGAGGCCATACTCTTAAGTGAAATAAATAGGACACACATGTGTAAATGCCAAGTAGTTTCTCTACTGTAAAAAACTGAAAGCACAATTAAGGATCAAAATGAATAACTGATAATGTGAAATAGGAAGAAAAGTTCTAAAGGGGTAGGGTAAGTCAGAGGGGTAGAGGAAAGGAAAAAAGGGAAAGGAAAAAATAAGAAAAAAGGACAAAAATGGAAACAGTCTTTGTAAAATGTGAGGGGTGAAGTGGTTGAAGAGAGGCCAGAGGAATTGGGAAGAATAAAAACCAAGATACATCATGTAAAGGTACAACTTCCCAATGATTACTATAACTGTATTGTATACCTAAAGTGTACCAATAAACAACAACAACAAAATTATTAAATAAACAAAATTATGAAAATTATAATTTTTAAAAAATAAAATCTGTACCTTCAGGAAAATTAATATCAGCATATGTAGACTCAGGTATATAAAACTCTTCTTGGGGAAATATTTCTTCTTATTAGATAGATTTTCTGTAGTTACTATCTATCTAGGACAAGCACCCTAGCATAGGCTTTAGTGCAATGAAGGAAACTTCTCTGAGATATTACACTCAAGGATTATAAATGAACTAGGAGAGACCCTGTCTTATAACTTAAATTGAAGATCTGATTCTTTAAAACCAGAACTTGTTTTAAAAGTGAAGTAATTTTTACTGTGTCATAACCTTGACTGGACAGAATGTGAGTTCATTGACTCCTAAAAAACCATATCAAAATCTGATTTTAGAAATATTGAACTCTATCACAAACATATTACAGGATAGACAAAGTGACCAATAGATAGATGATAGATAAATAGATAGATAGATAGAAAGATATACAGCTGATGCATTTGATTAAAGAAATATAAAGCATATTTGTTCTTTCAAGATATGAAATTTTCTCTTAAAAAATTGTATATCCTTAACTACTTTAACCTTGTTTTTAAGAATAGCACTTATGCAAAGAAAACAGGTTCAACTAAGAACCACAATGCTTTTATGTAGCTACATGCAAAGCTCAGATATTTAGATTTTAATCCCTGAGGTACAAAAAAATTACCATTAATAAAAATCACTAATACTGTACTGCATATGATGGGAGATCAAAGAAGAAAAATAGTTAAAGAAAATCAAATGGAATTTTACTGTGAACAATTAGGAATCCCAAGTGTTCCCACTGGAATACACATATTTTATCTGTACTAATAACATCTGGTGAATTATTCATTCAAATTTTAATTCCGCTGAGGTTGTTCCACTTTTAAAGTCTTTCATTTAATGACATGTGCCTATTCTAATCTATATAGTGTTTCTTATCAAATAACGTGGCTGAATGTAATTTTTGGTGAAATTATATTTAGACAAAAAGAAATTTGTTTAAATAAAACATAATAGTTCTGAAATAATAAAAATGTGGTCATTATAAATACAGTGACCTAATTTTAATAAAGACAATTTTCATATAATTAAAAACTTTAAGAGTTTAAAAATCATAAAAATTTCTCCAGTAACCAGTTTACGATATCATTGGAAACAACTTAAAAATGTAATTAATTCACTCAAGATATGATGTTTACTGTATTTTTCTTACCATGATCACTCAAGTGTGTTAAAATATATTCATATTTGAAGTTACTTTAATTCTGATAATTAATTCCAATTTACCAGTTTCAAGTTATTAAGGTATAAGTATTGTTTTAATAGCAGTTTAGAGAAAAATATATATTTGGTATAAATTATACTTTAAGAATAGGTCATAAATAATTTTTAAGTGACTTAATTGAAGTTAAACTCAGGATTCCATTATACTCTTTCTCTCATTACATATGTCCATTATTCTTTCTGCATGGTGATTATCTTCTTTTTAAATAATTTTTACAGTTATTTGTAAAGAATCAGTCATGCATGTGCATATGGATGCATATAGTCTAATAGTCAGGCTCTGATTTCAGCAGAGAAAGTTCTCCAGCACCTCAAGGCTTTCTCTCTACTGAGCTACAATTGAGAATACATAAAAAAGACTTGACCACTTATCAAACTTTCCACATCCTTCACTACCCAGCAGACGCAACTGGGGCATGTGTGCTATTTCCCAGTAACTTGTTGCATGTGGAAAGCCTGTGCAACTATCTATGACTATTTCAGTTTAGGATATACTCATCAAATTGCTGCCTTGTTTGAACTCATCCTAATCAGAATCACATCTTCAGGCTAGAATAATATTTTTACCCATTTGATTATGCCTGAGTGATTTACTATTTTCAGTCAAAACTGTGACATGCTGCACTTTAATCCTGATCCATTCCTCCTGTTCTGGTGATAAAGGTGTTTGAGGGTTAAACACACCCTTGTATCAGTTCTGAATGCCTAAGGGCAGCTTTAGTTAAGAAGGCTATGGAACAATGCTGTTCTTTCTTGAATGTATTTTGAATTTTCTGAAATAAAAGCTTATGAAATTGCTGTCTGCTTTTGTTCTATTTCTAGAAACCTGAAATCATAGCTTAGGATGATTTAATAGTTTTCCAGAGATTTTGCCAACCTTCTCTCATCACCATAGTTGAAATTTCCTTAAATGGAGTTGCAATTCCATTGAAATCAGATTTATTATAGACTCAGTTCCTCACTATGCCCAGTGCCCTTCACTTCACACCATAGGGCAAAAGGACTAAGAAGACAATGGAAAATTAAGAAAAACTTGATAGTCATTTATAAGGTTGGTCTATGTGAATATTTAACCTTGCATCATGATTCATTAAGTATCTACTTTAGCAAGCTCAGGTTATTAAGGGGCAGCATAGTGAGTATTTCTGCCAGGAGACTTCCCAGTCTTTGCTTGCTACAAAATAAGTCTTGTAGTAGTTGTGGGAAGGGCTCTACCATTTGTCAAAAATCAGATGTTTTTCTCATTTTTTCCCAGGTATCTACTCCATGTCAATTTCATCTTCCCATGGTACTTGGAAGGATAAAGGAAGTGGAGAACATCACAACTGTATTAGTAATTTTCTCCTTGCTTCAACAAAACATCCAATACCCACAACTTAAGGAAGGAGAAATTCATTTTGGCTCACATTTCAGTCCAGGATTAGAGAGCTCCAAAGAAAAAAAAAATAGCAGAAGGACATGGTGAATGGGAGCTGGTCATGGCATGGTTGTGAAGAAGCAGTAGGTCAAGGGAGATGCCAGAAATAACCTATAAAAGTCTTCTTCATCTTTTGACAAGAATGTGCAGTTTCCTGCCTACAGAAATGTGCTCCTAGCATACAGATAAGTACTGAACTATATAAAGGAAACAAATGTAAATATTTACCTAAGGGCAATGATTTTGCTTACTCCTTATCACACTTATCACACTTATCACATAAAATTTCAGTTTATTTTTCACAGTTCCTTTACAGTTCAAATTCCCAGTGTAATCCAAACAGAACACACACAGTGTCCACCACTGTGCATGTAACTCTATTCCTAGTTCTTTTTTTTTTTTTTTTTTTTTTTTTTGGTACTGGGGATTGAACTTGGGTATTTGCACTTGTGCAGGGTGAGGCAAAACCACTGAGCTAAATCCCTGGCCAGTTCCCTTATTTTTTTTTAACCTCCCTTCATTTGTACCTGATATTACATGTGCCTGTTTCAAAATCTATGCCACACAGGCCTGCACCCCAGCAACAAGCCAACCCTCTGGACACTGCCCCCCCCCGTGCTGTACAGCCACCTGGTTCCACATTACAAAGGTGCAAAGGACAGCAGACCAACAGACCAAGATCCTGAGTCCTGCCACTCAAGGCTCAGAGGGCAGAGAAGCTCAGCCGGTCCCAGACCCCAGAACGAAGCTCCCCGCCTCCATCCCAGGCTCCTAGGGCAGAGAAGGTGAGGTGATCCCAGCGCCCAGAAGGAAGCTCCCTAGGAATGTGAGCTGCGTGGGTGCCAGAAGC
>NW_004624748.1:30376278-30391007 GCF_000247695.1 Heterocephalus glaber | reverse complement strand
GAAGAGAAAAAAAAATGGAAACAAGGTCTTTGCAAATAGGGAAGGGTGGAGGGGGTGAAGGGAGGGCAAGGGAAGGGGAAAATAAATAAGAACCAAGATACTCATGTAATGGTACAAGATCCCAATGATGAATATATCTGTATTGTATACCAAAAATGTACCAATAAACTTAATGGGGGAAAAAAATCTATGCCACACAAAATTAAATAGATACATTTTATCAAGGCTAAGTGATAACTTTCCTTTTAATGATATTTTTATAGATATTCAGGTAATCACCCTATTTTTAAATAAATGTCATTATTTTTCTCCCCTTCTGATTAAAAACCTTCCTGTAATATAACATTTTCACTTCTAAAACATTTTTAACTATGTTTTATGTTCAAAATATTATTTTTATAACTACATTTTGCTGTTTCTTCCCTTATTTTCTCTGTATGTATTAGTGTTTCAGTGTTCAGATCTTTATTTTCATTTTGAAATTATTTCCAGTGGGAGTACAGCTGTATGTATCTATTTCCATATTTAATTGAAAGTCCTTGGAAGTTAACCTATTTGACATTTTATATCTATATTGCTAGGTTAATTATTTATTTTGCTTATTCACCCATTTATCAAATAATGCCAAGTCCTATTTTAGAAATTTGGATTTCTGCTGTTCCTGTATATAGATCACAATATCAATATGATATGTCCTTATTTGATGGAAAGGACATACTTTAAATCCTGAATCACAGTTTTAACAAGAAAGCACAACTTTTATGTATGTGAGAACATAATTGGTGAGTCTGGAAGAACAATTAGTTCAAATAGTGAAAATAATTTTGGGAGTAAGTAATAAATATAATGTTCAAGAAGGTAATATCAGTTCAAAATGTGTGAAAAGAAAGAAACAAGTGGGTTTAGTGGCACACTGCCTGTAATTCCAGCATTCTGACAGGCTATGGCAGGAGGACTACAAGTTTCAGTGTAGCCTGATGAATTTCATAAAGAGATTGTTTCAAAAGTTAATTTTTAAAACTAAAAAGTAATCTGAGAATTTACTCAGTGTTATAACCTTGGGTTCAATACCCAATAACCAGAGAGAGAGAGAGAGAGAGAGAGAGAGAGAGAATCAGGCAGTAAAATAGATTCCAAGGGAGGAGAAAGAGAGAAAGGGAGAGAAGGGAGAGGAAGAAGAAGGGAATATGGAAACATTCCCAATTGTTCTATGCTTCTTTAAATATTATGTTTATGAGGTAACTGATAGTTTTACAGAAGAGCAATGTTGTTTCTTGAATTTAAACAAGAATCTGTTAAATCAAGCTTTACAGTTACCGCTTTGCCTGTATGCAAGGTGAAAATCTGCTTCTTGGAGTCTGAATATGTTTCTCCTACTAAGGATTTCCTTATACAGCTTATATTGGGGTGTACAAATAAATAAATAATTTTCTAACAGCAAGTGGCACAAGCAACTTCCTCTACCAAAACAATTTTGAACGGTCTATGTACATTTACAGCAATTCTAAGAGCATATTATTCATTACTTTCATAGTTTTTCCTTTTTATTATTAACACAGTCAGAAATTTTGCTGCTTAGTGACTCTGCTTGCTTTTAAAATTTAGCTCTGAAGCTATCAGAATATAACTTTTAAAATTTTTATTATCCTGTATTGTTTTGAAACAATTTTAATACAGTAGTCACATTCCACAGTGTTTAAGCTTATAGAGAATTTCACTTAATATTTTTTATAATGAAGGTTATTCTTTAAGTATTCAAGACTGAATTTTCTAATGTACACATGCTCAGTCAATGCCTTGTCTAATACTTTTCCACATGCTTTTCTTTAGCAAAATGGTACGAAGTTAACATTTTCACATTTATAACATATACAGGAAAAATTATTTCAATTATTAAATTAACTTAGTATTATCTAGTTTGCAATTTCATAAAATGTTCCTGGCCAAGGAACTCAAGTTATAATTTTACATACTTTTTAAAGTATGAGTACTAAATTTAGGTACAACATTTATTTACCTGGAATTATTCTTTACTCTTAAGGTGTAAAATGCTCTTAAAATACTTAAAAAAGCATCAGACTTTGTAAAGCTGTAGTTCTAATAATGATAATCTATGTAATTCTTTTATGCAAACTCTGCTGGATAAAATCACTGATTTATTTATGTAGACACTTTAGAACCATCCTCAACAGATTAAACTCAATTATACACACAATTTTCTATTTGTCTATCATATTATTCAGACAAATAAAATAATCTTATGGGAACACTTTTTTGCAACTGTGATAATTAAGAGATTGAAGCTAGCATTTGGAAAGATTCTAATCTTTTATACATTGTTATATTCTACAGATTAACAGCATAATATTTATAATAAAAGGCCTATTATTTATATTTCCATTGAGTTATTTCATAGTAATAAATACTCTTTACTTTGAAATGACAATATCTGTGTAATTTAAAATTAAAATCTAGAATTCTTAGAGTACCCTTGAGAGCCATCATAGCAATTGGTCACTCATAGATTTCTGTATGTGAAATAATAATTTCTATGATTACATTTTTAGGTACATTTATTGATACAAAAGGAATTCTATTTCTTTATATTTTTACTATGTTTTAATATTACAACACATTTGTTGTCATTAATTTTCTTTCTTTCTTTTTTTTTTTTTTGTATTGAACCCAGGGCTTTCACACTAGCTATATCTCCAAACCTGTTTTAATTTAATTTAATTTAATTTATTTTTTAATTTTGAGAAATTGCCTGGGCTGGACTCAAACTCAAAGCACTCCTTCCACAGCTTCCTAGTGTACTAGGATTATAGGTGTGAGCAGCCATGCCCAGCTAAGTTATTTCTGATGAAGGAGAAATAAAGATACATAGATGCATATGATGGAATTCAGGGACTACTGAGGCATTATTATCAAAGACTCAATCAAGTACTGAATATTTTACCATTTTATTTTTTAATTTATTTACTTGAATATTTTATTAAATCAATAATTATTGGAAAACCAAGAATCTTTTCATTTTGAGTATTTTAAAATTAGCCATTTTTGTGCATTCAGTTTGATGAGAACTTTTTTTTTCCCTGCTTTTCTCTTTTGATAGGTTAATAACATTTGGTTGAGCAGGGGATTTAGCTCAGTGGTTTTGCCACCTGCTGCACAAGTGCAAGGACCCGAGTTCGATCCCAGGTACCAAAAAAAACCCCAAAAACATTTGGTTAGATATTTCTTGCTGTTTTCAAGCAGCTCAGTTAACCTACCAAGACAACAATCAATTATATACTTTATATAAAATCATTTTTAAAACAAAATCATTCAAAAAACTAAAGAAAAACTGAAGCGAATATTTTTATGAGGCATGAGATAAAGGTATAAATAAAAAAATGTAATTCATCAAAATAAGAGTCAAAATAATTTATGTGAAAAACAAAATCTTTTCTCCTCTTGCTTCCTTCATTTATTCTTTGCTTACTTCCTTCTTCTCATTCTTCTTTCCTCTATCCTTTTCTTTCTTTCTTCTTTTCTTATTTTCCTTCCCTTCCTTTTTTCCTTTCCTCTCCTTCCTTCCTTCCTTCCTTCCTTTCTCCCTCCCTCCCTCCTTTCCTTCTTTCCTTTACTTTCTTTTTTGGATCAAATCCAGGGCTTCTTGCATGTTAGGCAAGAGTCTGAAATATATCTCTAGCCCTGAAAGACTGTTTTTCAATCCAAAGTGTCAAAAGTCATACCACAAGCACAGTTTCAGTAACAATATTTTAGTATTATATCAAGCCAAATCAATCTGTCAGTTGGGGTCATTCTACCCATAGTTATGTATGGTTGTGCCTAAGGTACTTCTAGAAGAAGTTCCTCCAAAGCTAAAAAGGAGAGCCATTACAGATGATGCATTTATGATATCACCCTCTGTTCACTTCCTTCTAGATTGCCTGGTTCTTTTGCTGTTCCTTACATTCTATCCACTGTCACACTTGCTACAGAAGAAAGATTAAACAAATTCTGAAATAACAGGAGACAGCAGCAATCTGCTATCCATTGTCACCAAGCACTGTCTTATACTTGCTCAAGTTCAGTGATGTAGCTATCACTCATTATGCAGCAATACATTCCGTCAAGTTAAGTTCAGTCCTAGCCCCAAGAATAAGTAAGAAAAGAGGAAGAATAAATAAATGACACAATGAAAAACATGACTGGGTTTATCAACAAGCCTCTATTTGGTCTATGGGTGTTTAAAATCTTTAAATCTTTTAGGGCTTCTTTTTTTTTTGGTACCAGAGATCGAACTCAGAACCTTGCACTTGCTTGCAAGGCAGGTGGCACTACCACTGAGCTAAATACCCAGCTCTGCTCTAGGGCTTCTTTATCAAGGAAGTGATTATCATGGTATATTCATGTAGTATGTCCACTTATTCTTAAGAGTTATCTATTCTAAATCTGGCCCACTAGATCATGATTGACAGTGAATTCCAATTTTTCTTAGCAAAACAGTAATTAGCCCTGGAAACTATTTTACCTAAATGGATATTGTTTTTAGCTGAACTAAGAAATGCAAATGGGAACATATAATGATTAAGTCCAGTACAAATGGAAATCAATTGTTTATTATTGTTTATTATTTACTATGCTTTGTATGGTTGAGGCCACTAAGTAAACAAATCACTTAAATTTACAATTGTCCACTCTTAGTCTTCACCTTCCGTTTTCCATACAGACCAACTGGGACAATTAGAAGTTAACAAGAATCAAAGCTGGTACTTTCACTATTATCTTGATCATATCAGTAACCTCTTGATCCCTTACTAGATTTCAGCACTGCTTAATGCTTTTTAGAAGAGCGAGTTTGGGAAATTCCACAAATTCATATTGAGTAGAACCAATTAATGCTGTTTAAGCGTAGATTTAACCCAAACCCAATACCCACTTAGAGAATAATGGATATAAAGTCATATATTTCACTTATGCATTTTCGTAGGGAATACACCTACATATTGTTTTCTCTATTGACATTTTCCAATTCATAATTTAACTAAAAATGTAGAATCCTCCACCATGGTATCACTATACACTCCAAGTTTATTCTAAAAGTACCCTCTCTACTCATAAGGATCATTGTACATTACTAGGCCAAACAATGTAACTTCTGTCGATATCATTATAAAGGCTCTTAAATGTACAACCAGGGACATCTATGTCTAGTACAATGAAAATCCCTGACTTTAGTGCAGTCTTTTGATCAGTTGGTTCCAATTAGTATGACCTTAAATGAAGGGACAATTAATCTTATTTTTCATTCCAAATTTAGATCCTAACATTTGGGTAGAATATAATCAGATTTGACCTTACTTTTCAAAGATATGGTTGGCACACTAGCTTTTTCTCAGCTTTTAGAGATCAACAATGTATTATCCACCACATCTTCAATTTCTTCCTTCTCCATTCTGATCTATGAACCTCATGTAACCATTTCAAATTTTACATTGTGCTGAAGTTCCATCTCCTTAATCTTTATTAACTTTACCAATTCTCTAGATATAGAAATATTTTCTCAAAAATTTATTTTATTTTATTTTTTGTTTTTTTGAGACAGGATCTTGCTATGTAGTTCAGGCTGGCCTTGAAGTCACTATGTAGTCTAGGCTGGCCTAGAACTCCAAGTGATCCTCTTACTTAAGCCTCCCAAGTGCTGGGATTACAGGCATGTGCCACCAGGCCTGGCTTCTCCAAATTTTATTTATTCCAACAGCCTCTTTACAACTTTATGCTAAAATTGAGGAGGGAGTCATTGTACTTAAATTCTGGATTTATTTATTTTTTCACATCTCTTCCATTTCCTTAAAACCAACCCTCAAAAAAAAAAAAAAAAAAGCTTCATCCTTTCAGTTTATAGGAGCAAAAGACATTACTACAGCATTAATCAGTGTATAATATTAAAAAGGGTGAATTATTAAAAATTATTCATTTGAAGCATATTTCTTATCCAACAAAATTTATCTGCCCTCAAAATGACTAAAACATCATAATCATATAATATATGATTAGTATTATAAACTATTAATAGACAGGTCTGTAACTTTTATTATTTTTTACTTTTTGGTACCAGGGATTGAACTCAGGTCCTTGCACTCTCAAGGCAGGTAGGCCCTATGGTCTGTAACTTTTTTTTCCTGAGGGACATCTGACCTATTCAAATGTAGATCTTCAATTACATTGTTTTGCAAATATGCCACAGATGGTTTAGGAGCAACAAATGAGTGCAAATGTAGGAAACATTATACATTATATAAGAGTGTTATGAGTGTTAAGGTTTGTGTTTAGATGTGCCCCAAAGCTGCATGCAGATGAGGTGCGACTTTTTTTTCCTGAGGTAGTTGAATCTGGAATGTGTGATACTGGGATTAAGGACGTGTGATTACTAAACCACTACACATGCGTGATAGGTTTGGGATTGCCCTAATCCCAGTAGTTTGAATAAGATAAAAGGGGCAGAGAGATGCTATTAAACACCCTTGTTGCCTTTGCTACCTTTTACATGCTATGTTGTTTCTCATCTGAGATGCTTGCTTGCCATCCCAGCCTTGGATCCAGCCAATTATGGACTGAAAGCTCTACAAACTGCAAGCCAAATATACTCCTTCCCCTTTAAATCTGGGTGTCAGGTATTTTGTCTCAACAATGAGAGAAAAGTAATTTAATACAAAGAGGAAGAAATTTAATGTTAAGGTATCTTTACTACATTGTTGATCATCCAGTAGTAAAAGAAGAGGGAACTTCTGCTTTCCAGCTATATTTCAGCATCCATAAATTACAGGATTATTTATAGTAACCATTCTAAATCATATATTAATACCATGTTAACATATTCTTGAGAAAGAAATCTCTAGATTGTCTACAAGCTGGTAAATGCCATTAAATAGCTCAAAAGGAGAGTAGACATAGTGAACTGCCCATTAGATTACATATATCAGCTTCCCAGAAGTGAACATTAACATCAAAAAGAGTTTAAGCTCCACAACAAAGAAGGTTATGTGTGGCTCTTGTATTTTAATTGAATTCAAATAGAATAAAACTGTGATTGTTATAACATTTTTTCCTGCTATGAGGAAGGAATCTGGAATGGATTATTTTCTAATAGAACCAAGAACAATGATAAAAAGTAGAACCCTTTATTTTGATTAATTTTAGAAACCATATCTAGTAAAAATGAAATACAGATGCCAGAAACAATATAAAAATGACTCTTTCACATAGAATGTACACAAGTAAATTAATGTTTAATCAAAGCTATGTAAAAGGATTATGAACAAATTATGAGATATTTAAATATAGAGACTGCATTATTTTTCTAGCACAAAACAAGACACTACAGCCTGGGTTGTTTACTTAATCAAATTTCGTTTTCACAGTTTTAAATTTGAAAAGTACAAGAGGAAGGTATTGGAGGATCTGTTTCGTCTGAGACATTTTTCCTTGCTTTTAAATAGTTGCTTTCAGATTATGTCCCCCTAGGATCTTTCCTCTGGGTACAAAACCCTGGAGTCAACCTTTGTGTCTAATCTCTACTTTTTATAAGTGGCTCAAACAAATTGGCTCCAGGTCTAATCTCTACTTTTTATAAGTACATCAGTCGGATTGGCTCAAGTCTACTCTAATGTCTCTTTAATTTAATTAACTTCTTAAAGTCTCTGGCTCCTAATACAGTCACGTTCTGAGGTAATAAGATTTAGTGCTTCTACATATGAATTTTGCAAAAATGTAATTCAGTTCGTAAGAGTTACTTTGTCCTATACATTTGTATGGAATCTTATATACCCATATTCACATACAAATATAAAGTAATTTGAATTTCAGTTCCACTGGTAAAAAAGTTATAACATCAATACTACTCTTATTTTGGAGAAATAAGTTAACTAATAACATAATTCATAAATCATAAAGAAAATTTTAATGTATCTATTTAGAGCAAAAAAGATCAGGATTTTTTTGTCCATTTTATCTAAAAATTATTTTGTTTTCAATTTTCTTTACTACACAAACACTTTCAATACATTCTAATTTCTATCACTAAAAATATTGACTTTTATGCTTCATATCAAACTGCATTGTAGAGAAAGCACCTTTGATTAAAATTATCTTCAGTATAATACACTACTAGACAGAATTATTCAAAATTAGCATTAATGTTTTACAGTGTTATTTATGAATATTATTTCATTATAATTTGTGACAGGTCTCATTTAGCCCTCTTGTTTATGTCAGTGCACTTTTTCTGATCAGAGTGGGTAGAATTACACAAAAATGAATTTTAGTTTAAGCAGATATGAGACAGTACCATAAGTGATGCAATTGAACCAAATTCAGTAAGAGAACAGGCAAATAATAGAATGCATTATATATGAACAATACTATTCATTTGTTTACAGAGAAATACTAAATCATTGTATATTGTAATACTTTAGTAAGGGTGAGCTTGCACAGTGCTTCAGTCAGAAATACACAACTGCCAATCACAACATCTAATAAGGCTGAGATACAATTAGATTTGTGAAGAATCTCACTGATTTTTATATCCCTGGAAATTATTTTCCTTGTTCTGGATGCTCCAGTTTGGATACTCCTGTTGTCTCACAAATTGCAAAAATGGGGTAGCAACACCAGCACATTCTGAGTGATGACCATGAGTGAAGTAAGTCAAAGACACAGCTCTGAAATATAGTTCCATTGGCAGACCCAGAATTAAAGCCTACTTAATGACAATTTTTAAAAATCATCCTCTTCTGTCCTCACCAAGTTAATTTTTATCTTTGGAATTATTTAAATAAATTGCTTGCAAATACAGTGGAAGATCCAAATACACCCATTACAATAAAATGATTTATAAAAATTCCCAGTACTAAGGTATTCAGTTTGAACAACACAAATAATCCATATTCCTTATGTATGCAAATTATTTTCCCTTGCTTTCATTATACTAATTTAACTTTCCAATTAAAAATATTTTAAAGCTATCAAAATTATATTTAACATAATAGTTTTTCCATTAAGATTAACTCTTTATAAATACTATTTTGAGATAAATAAAAAATTATGATTCACCTCTACCTACAAAGATAGAGTTAGGTTAATCTATCCCAGTCATGGAGTGTGCTGTAAGAAATAGTTACTCATTTACAACACTGAATTTTTTGGCAATGTTTTCTTTCCTTACATGAAATATATACACACCTTTAAACACCTAAAATAATTCAATATCATTCACACAAGTATATTCACAGAATTTTCAAACCTAATATTCAGATATTTGCTCAGTAAGAACCCAAATAAATCTATTTTACATACAAAAACATTAAACAACTATATGAAAATATGTTCATAGAATACATAAAAGTACAGACATTCTAATTAAGAGAAAAGACAAGAAAAGGTGAACTCTCCATTGATTCAGCTTTCTACTTATAGACAACATTTATAATGAAGTCACAGGGAAAGGAAATCCAAAGGAAAACTAATAAATTTAATGAGATGAGGTGGCAGAGATGGAAATATTCAGAAAACAAGCTGCCACTGGAGCCACACAGGCAGAGCCGCACAGCCAGAGCTGTGCAGGGAGATCAAACAGGACTGTCTGAGCCCAGCTCTGTCTGGCTGGCTATGCCTACTTGTGAACAAGAGCTTGTAAGGACCCCTGGGGCATGCCCACCATCTGCCTATGGAGCCACATGGGTGCCTGCAACTACAGAGACCCCTCCTGCTGCCTCTGGCCTCTTGGCTGTGCAGCTACTTGGTTCCACACAAGAGAGCCACAGGGGGATATAAAGGCAATTGTCCTGAGCTGTAGAAGTGAACAAGAGAGAGAGAGGGCCTCTCTCAGGCTCCCTGATGATAACTCAAGCCCACTGAAAAAGTGAACAGAATCTCTGTAATAAAGGCACACCAGACCACCATACTTGGTAAGTTAGAGGGATCATCACCACCTATCAGAACCTGGACTATCTTCAGGGTAAAGGCAGCTGGAACCTCCAATGGAACCTTGCACAATTCAACCCTATAGGAGGAAAGGGAGCTCAACTTGGGGCCTGTAGCCAGAAATCTCCTGGAATCTCATGGGTCTGGGACTGGATTATTGAGACTCATTGACTTATAACAACACACTGCTGCCCACATTGTCTATTGTGACAGAAGAGACATACCCTGAAGGAGTGACTTAATTTTTATCTTTTATTTGTTATTTTCAAAATTACCACTATTTTTTTTGCTCTTATTTTTAATTTTCTTCCTTCTTTTCTTGTTTTAAAATTTTTAATTTGCTGTTTTTTCTTTCTTTTCTCTTTTCTCTCTCTCTCTCTCTCTCCCTCCCTCCTTTGCTGTCTGACATTGTTCTTCATCTCCCTTTGTGTTCCTGTTCTGGCCCTAATTCATATTTCTTCTTTACTTTTCCATTCTTCTCCTTCCTTCTCTCACCTGTGTCCTCTGGCCTCACTGCTAACCTTCCCATATACTTCTATCTACATATCCCTCCCTCCCCAACTCCTTCTAACTCCCCATTCCAAAGGGTAAAGTTGCTATATTGAAGAGTTTATTCAGTATAAAAATATGTTGGGTTGGTCCTTCATTTTAATTTAATTCACACAGATAAAGGTGATAGATTAATGACTACTGCAAATTGTCATTTTCTAAGAGGTACTTGATGCTATTGTGTTGCTCATTGTATCACCTGGGCTAAGGTATTGTGATTGATCTAATCAGTAGTCCTTCCTGGTATAATGAAAATGACACAACCTCAGAGCCATTAGAGATTCAAAACCTAAAGACCAGCTATATCTGGAAGTCATCTCTGAGAAGCAATCATTCTATAAGGGTTCTAAATACATCAACAAAGATACTTACAATAAGCAACTTCAAAGTAACCCAGGAACTAAACCAAGAACAGTACCAAAAACGAAAATGAGAAGACATTTAAGTAAGGCACAAACTCAAACTTCCACACCACAAAAGTCAAATTGTGGGGGAAACAAGGTGGAAAAGTCTGACAATCAGCCACCTGGACACCCTGAACTGATAGCACAGGAAGTAGTAAAACAGATGAATGGGGCTCTAGAAAAATTCAATGCAGAAATAATCTCCCAGATAACTACACAGGTGGTGAGCAGAGTGAAAGACATTATTAGAGGCTCTACAACAGAAACAGATAAAAAAATTAGATGAGCTCAGAAACATGCTGGAAGCTATGAATGCCCACCATAAGAAAGAAATGGAATCAATGAAACAGATTCAAACAGATATTCAGGAGAATAAAAACTCCATTGAAAGCATGCAGACCAGATTAAGAGAATCTGAAGATAGAATATCAAATATAGAAGACAGGATTGCAGTGAAGGACCATGAAAACATATTTCTTAAAAATAGTAAGAGACCATGAGAAATCAATCCAGCAGCTGCTAGATGATACAAAGAATAATAACAAAAGACTGATAGGAGTCTAGTAAAAAAACAGGAGAAAGTACAATGGGCATAAAAAAACTGTTCACAGAAGAAATAGTAGAAAATTTTCTAGACAGAGGTGGGGAATTGGACATATGGATAAGTGAAGCATATAGAATTCCAACTAGCCATGATCAAAAAAAAAATCTACACTTAGACATAGAATAGTCAAGATCCCAGAAACCCAACAGAAGAACAAAATCCTGCAGGTAGTTAGAGAAAAGAAAGAAATCACCTACAAAGGAAAACCCATCAGAATCATGGCAGACTTCTCAACATAAAATCTCAAATCAAGGAAAGCCTGGAGTGAAGTATTTAAAGCCCTAAAAGAAAATAACTTCTAACCTAGACTGTTGTATCCTGCAAAATTATCTTTGAAATTTGATGGGAAAATTTGATACTTCCACGACAAAGAACACCTGAGAAATTTCATGAACACCAAACCAGGACTCCAAACAATTCTAAGCAATATCCTAGAAAAAGTCAATGAAGGTCACAACTCCATGAGGCCCAACAGAGCCAAGCAATCAGGCAAGGTAAGACACTAAATGGAAAGGGGGAAAAAATGAGAAATAAAAGAGCCAACAAAACTAAAACATCACGACAAAGATCAGTCAATATCTATCAATTATAACTGTCAATGTTAATGTCCTCAATTCACCAATCAAAAGAAATAAACTAACAGAATGGATAAAGAAGCAAATTCCAAAAACATGCTGTATACAAGAAACACACCTTAAAACGAAATTCACAGACTGAAAGTAAAAGGATGGAAAGCAGTTCTCCACGTGACAGGAACCCAGGAAAAAGGAGGTGTAGCAATCTTGTTTGCAGACAAAGTAGATTTCAAAAAAAACTAATTAAGAGAGACAAAGATGGTCACTACACCCTTTTGAAGGGAACAATCCAAGAGGAAGAGATGACAATCCTAAATATATATGCACCAAATACGAATGCCCCCAATGATACAAAACAAATATTAAGGGACATGAAAAACTATATAAGCACTAATACAATTGTAGTGGGGGACCTCAACACCTCACTGTCACAAATAGACAGATCATCTAGACAAAAAATTGACAAGGAAATTCTAGAACTGAACCAAGCTATTGAACAAATGGACTTAATAGATGTTTACAGAGTCTTCCACCCCACAAAATCAGAATACACAGTCTTTTCAGCTGCACATGGTTCATTCTCCAAAATAGACCACATGCTAGCTCATAGGACATGTCTACGTAAAAGTAAAAGAATTGAATTACCCCCTGTATATTATCAGACCAGAGTGCAATAAAATTAGAGGTCAATAAAATAAGAAACCGCAAAACTCCCACAAACACACAGAAATTGAATAACACCTTCCTCAACAACCAATGAGTCACAGGAGGAAATTAAAGAAGAAATTAGACAGTTTCTACAAGTAAATGATAATGTCATTACAACATACAGGAATCTATGGGACACAATGAAAGTAGTTCTACTCGGGAAATTTATAGCAGTGAATGCCCTTATTAAGAAAACAGAGAGAACTCAGTTAAATAACCTAATACAGAAACTCAAGCTCCTAGAAAAAGAAGAGCATAACAAACCCAAAGCATGTATAAGAAAAGAAATTATAAATATCCAAGCAGCAATCAATGCAATGGAGACTAATAGAATGATACAAAAAAATAAGGAATAAAATAGTTGGTTTTTGGAAAGAATAAATAAAGTTGATAAACTTTTAGCCAACCTTATCAAAAAAAAGGAAAGAAAAGGCTCAAATCCATGTAATTAAGAACAAAAAATGTGAAGTCACAAAAGACCCAGGAGACATCCAGAGTATCATCAATACCTACTTTGAGAACCTGTACTCTAATAAAATAGAAAACACAGACGAAATGGACAGATTCCCAGATACATATGAATTGCCAAAGTTAAATGAAGAAGATAAAGAAATTCTGAACACCCCAATTGTAATGAGTGAAATTGAAATTGTAATAAAAAATTTACCAAGAAAGAAAATCCCAGGTGCTGATGGCTTCACTGCCGAATTCTACAAGATATTTAAAGAACTCTTGCCATTAATATTTAAACTCATCAAGGAAATCGAAAAGGAAGCAAGGCTTCCAAATTCACTCCTGGAAGCAAGTGTTACTTTGATTCCAAAACCAGGGAAAGACACAATCCAAAAAAAGAACTACAGACCAATCTCCCTAATGAATATTGATGCAAAAATCCTCAATAAGATACTGGCAAACAGAATACAGAGGGTCATCAAGGAGATCATATACCCTGACCATGTCACATTTATCCCAGGGATGCAAGGATGGTTCAACATTCGTAAATCACTAAATGTAATACACTATATTAACAGAGTCAAGGACAAAAACCATATGATCATCTCAATAGATGCAGAAATGGCATTTGACAAAATCCAACAGCCATTCATAATAAAAACACTAACAGAAAATTGGAATAGAATGTCTTTATCTCAACCTGATTAAGCCTATTTATGAAAACCCAACAGCCAACATCATATTAAATGGTCAAAAAATGAAAACTTTCACACTAAAATCAGAAACAAGACAACGATGCCCACTATCACCACTCATGTTCAATATTGCTCTGAAAACATTATCCGCAGCAATTAGAAAAGAGAAAGAAACAAAAGTAATAAAGATAAGAAAGGAAGACCTTAAACTGTTATTATTTCCTGAAGATATGATACTTTACAAATAAGGCCCAAAAAACTTGGTCAAAAGACCTCAAGACATAATTGACAGATGCAGAAAGTAGCTGGATATAAGGTCAACACTCCAAAAACAATAGTCTTCTTATACACAAATAGCACACTCATTGAGAAAGTCAGGAAACAATTCCTTCTAAAATAGCATAAAAAAATGAAATATCTAGGATTCAATCTAACAAAGAAAGAAAAAGACTTCTACATTGAAAACTACAGCACTGTGCAAAAGGAGATTGAGGTGGCTATAAGAAAATGGAAAGACATCCCTTGTTCCTGGGTAGGAAGAACCAACATAGTAAAAATGGCCATACTTCCAAAACTACTACATGGATTTAATGCAATGTCAACTGAAATTCCAACAATACACTTCACAGAACTAGAGAAAAAATCCAAACATTCATTTAGAATCAGAAGAGAACTAGAACAGCAAAAGCAATTCTAGACAACAGAGACATGGCTGGGGGTATCACAATCCCCAACTTGAAACTATACCACAAAGCTCCTGTGATAAAAACAG
>NW_004624748.1:30361302-30376075 GCF_000247695.1 Heterocephalus glaber | reverse complement strand
AAAGTGGATTAAAGATCTAAATATTAAGACAGAAAAACTAAACTTGCTGGAAGATAAGTTAGGTAGAACTCTTGAAGACATTGTCATAGGAAAAGACATATGAACAAAAACTCAGTAGCACGGGAACTAGTACAAAGAATCAACAACTGGGATCTCATCATATTAAAAAGCTTCTGCACTGCCAGAGAAGAGAAACCACCAACAGAGCTAAGAGACAACCTAAAATCTGGGAAAAAATTTTAGCAGCTGTACCTCAGACAAAGGACTACTATCTCTAATATATAAAGAATTGAAAAAAAATGAGACCCCCCCCAAATTCAAAGACCCAATTCAGAAATGGACATCTGAAATGAACAGACATTTCTCAGACAAAGAAGTAAAACCAGTAAATAAATATGTGAAAAAATGTTCAACATCACTGGTCATTTGAGAGATGCAGATGAAATCAACACTGAGACTCCACCTCACCCCAGAAAGAATGGCTGCTATCAAGAAATCAACAAATAACAAATGTTGGCGGGGGTATGGGGAGAAAGGAACCCTTTTTCATTGTTGGTGGGAGTGCGGACTGGTGCAACCACTATGGAAATCATTATGGAGATACCTCAAAGAACTAGGACTAGAGGTCCCATTTGACTCAGCTATTTACCTGCTGGGTATCTTCCCAAAAGAATTAAAAGAGTAATACCACAGCGATATATGTGTACCCATATTTATAGGGGCACAGTTTTTAATAGCTAAAGCTTGGAATCAGCCCAAGTGCCCATCAACTGGAAACTGGATAAAGAAGATGTGTTTTTTAAAAAATAAAATGGAGTACTACTCAGCCATAAAAAATGAGAAACTAGAGATATTTACAGCTAAATGGATGCATATTGAGGCCATACTCTTAAGTGAAATAAATAGAACACAAATGTGTAAATACCAGTTTCTCTAGTGTGAGAAACTGAAAGTGTAAATAAGGATTGAAATGATTAAAATGAATAATTAATAATTTGAAATAGGAAAAGGTCCAAAGGTACATGGCTGGTCAGAGGGGAAGGGGAAAGAGAAGAAGGGAAAGGAAAAATCATGAGAAAAGAAAAAAATGGAAACAAAATCTATGTAAATAGGGAAGGATGGAGGGGGTGAAAGGTGCACAGCTAATGGGGAAAAAATAAGAACCAAGATACATCATGTACAGGTACAAGCACCCAATGATAATTTATGCAGATAAAGGTCCCAGAAATCTTCACTGGGATCCATTTGAATATTTGGGAGTTCTACATTCTCAGGATATAAATAGAAATTTGTGAGGTGGTCAAAAAGTAACTAGGTGGTTTGAGCTGTATTCCCAGGAATTACCAAGTAGGAATATTTCATCTATGACCAGTCAGCATAGAAACTACTTGATGATCATTTGAGGCACACAGTGAAGACTACAGAGGTAGATATATCTTACCAGTGGGACTGAATTACCCTTGGGTGAAATATAATATAATCTTATTCTTTGTAAACAATTTCATAAAGGTAAGATAAGCTTTGCAAAGATTAAACTAATACAAAAGTAACATAAACATGGCCAGAGATTTAACTCAGTGGTTCTGTCTCCTGCCTCTCAAACTTAAGGTCCTGAGTTCTATCCCCAATATAAAAAAAAAAAAGTAACATTTAAAATCATTCAAAACAAAGACTCTAAAGAGGAACAATAAACATTATGTACAGAAAAATACAATATTCACCGTGTCCAAGATATAATAACAACCACCCAAAAAAGGCAAACAACAACAACAAACACTGGTCATGCAAAAAGCAGAAGAATGTGACCAACAATTAAGAAAGTAGCAGTAGCAGAAGTTGCAGTGATGATGGAACCAGAAGACAAGAATTGCAAAACTCCCACTAAAATCAGTTTCAAGTATTTCAGGGTAACACACACATATATATGTTGAAAAGATAACTGAAAAAAACCCAAAAATCTGAGCAAACAAAAATCTTATTGTTCTGTCAACCCAAAAGTCATGTTGACCCACATCAAGTGTGAGAACAAAAAATTTATTAGAGCCAAAATGTAGGAGGCCACCCCAGAAAAACACAGAAATTTCTAACTTCCCAAAGTAAGTGCTTCTGAATGATGTCTGAATGTCTGAGTGTCTGGTTCTATAAATTAAAGAGAAAAAAAACAAAAAAAAACATATAGAAGTTTACAGAAAACTGATTAGTAGACAAGAGCATAGGATGTTGACTGATCATTTGTCACATAATTTATACAATTTAGCTAAAGAATTCTGTCCTTTGTTTATTACACTAATGTCATCATTTGTATACAAGAAGCTAAGTTAGATTTATTAAAATTTAAGGTTTACCAACTCATGAGTCCTTGGAATCCAGGAAGGCATGACAAGTGTTCAACAACACGACTATGAAACTTGATAGAAATTTGAAGACTTCTTTTTTTTGGTCCTGGGGATCGAACGTGGGTCCTTGTGCTTACAAGGCAGGCAGTGGAACCACTGAGCTAAATCCCCAGCCCTTGAAGACTTCTTTTGGTTGAGGTCTTCAAATTTGTATCAGTGAAGATGTTTTTTTAAATGATTATAAAATAAAATTCTGGGATAAAATAGAGGAAAAAGTCAAAAAAAAATCAGCAAAACAGCACTAAGAGAAATATTATAGAAAATTCTTGTGTTGGAAAGAAAACAATAGCAAATAGAAAATTACATCTCCATAAGATACTGGATATCTTTAGAAATTGTAAATGTCTGAATAAACATAAAATATGATTTTAGTACCAGTTTCCAAAGCATCTATCAAGTTACTCAGACTTTTCTATAATTTGTCTCCTCTTCAGTGTAGGCAGACTATTGGGGTTTTTGCAATGAGTAGAGACTTTAAAATTGATGGAAAGTCACTGTTGTGTGTAGGTGAACTATGAACATTAATTTCTTTATGCTAGCAGATTCCATGGCACTACTATAGTGTGCAGTTTGATGAAGTAGAATTCCATATTGGAAAGTATATGTATCAAGGAGCAAAGGAGGCCATCTGACAAAAGCCAGATGAGAAATGAAGCCCTCGGTTCACAAAGCTTTGAGGGACTAAATTCTTCCATTAACCGTAAAAGGTTGGAGGTCAAGCCTTCCTCAGTCTAACAGACAGAACATACTTCTGCCATTAATATTTCCTCGATTGTAGCCTTATATGAAAGCCCTGGTATGTGTGTTGGGGGACAGAAGATCCAGCTAAGCCACACCATGTTCTTAAAACACAGAAATGGACAAAATGATGCATGTGTTATTTTGTCTGAATTATTTTGAAATTTTATTAAATATCATTAGGTAACTAATTCATTCAAAAAATGTAAACTTTTTAAAGGATGTCCTATTAGAGCAAAATATATAATGATTAATGGAGTTTATAATGTATGTAGAAGTAAATCATACAAAAATAGTAAATGAGTTAAGAGGACACAAATAAAAAAAACACTGCTTTGATATTATTTATTTCCAGAGGTCTATTTTAAAATATATTATGATAAATTAAAGATGCATGTTTTAAATCTTAGAGCAAACCAAAAAATAATTTAGTAAATGTTTAAGGCATTTGTAATCATTTATTTGAGGATCAAAGAATGAATTTGTATATTTACGTTCGATTTCTGTGACAGTAAATGCTATACATCAGTTTGGAGGTATTTCGGAAGTATACAGAAATTTAACATGGATCACTGGAAGTTAAGAGTTTGAATAAGGTTGGTTTGTCAACAAAGGCTTTTCCAATGAGGGAGAAAATCATAAAATACAAATAAAAATGTATTAGTTAAATTTTTGATTTTGTCTAGAATCTCAAATTATTTAAAGAGCACATAATCTTTGGTACAATTATTATCCTAGATTATATCCAATATTCAAATAAAGTTTTCATTCTATATCTCCATTATGCAAATATATTAAATAATGAAAACTGACATTACTTATACAGTATGAAAGGATAACATACTAGTGGAGTGGTGGATGTTGTAAAATCTAAAGCACTAAAATATATACAAATATGTTTTTCTCAGAAATAATTCTTAGATATTAAACTAAGAGAACTATGGGATTCTATGTATACAATACAGATTTAGCAATGTAGTTGTAAATAAGAAATGTCTCATAATATATTTCACAGGAAAATATGCTTACAAATTTTGTAGTCATTTTAAATAGGTAGCTACATTGTAATGTTTCCTTCAGACTACTCTGTATTTTATGATATTTTGTACAAATACTGTACTCTCTTTGGTAAAAATATGAAGCTTAGATTGGAATTTAAAAAATAATCTTTTTTTAGTTTTTGAAATCTAAACTACTTGAAATGAATTGAGAAAAAGAAAAATTTATATTTTATTAAAAATGTTAAAATAATTCATTCTTCAAAATTATTGAAATATTGGTTGTAATCCATTTCTATCATGTGCACTTTCCAAGTAAATATTTTATCATTATCTCTAGAATGTGAAAGTTGTCTATTTCCAGAATCCAGCCTTCATTTACTGCTTTCAAAAATTATTTTAAAAAATTTTATAGATAATTGAATATTGTCTATTTCTAAATTGAAAACTTGAGTGCCTGAAATTTGGCTTATATGCCTTGTTTAGTAAATATTATTCTTTCTTTATGTGCATTTTGATTACTAATCTTCCTTCTTTTTCTTTTGCTCATTACTTCTAATTTAAACATTAACTTGCTGGATTTCATTAA
Source organism: Heterocephalus glaber (assembly GCF_000247695.1). The sequence continues at coordinate 30,371,354 of NW_004624748.1, read as the reverse complement.
TTTTAAGATTATCTAACATATAGACAAATATAGTAGAAAAGTGTCAAACACTCAGATTACATCTCTAGTTATTTTATTAAGAAATATTTCCCTCAGATACTTCTTTTAAAAGCTATTGATTTATTTCAAACATTTGCAAATCTTTGGCTTCTCTTCCATTTGTGTTCTTCACACTGCTTTTCAGATATTTCTGTGCATTTCTGCCATTGATATTTACATATTTTGTAAAGAACCTATGTATACGAACATTTGAAATCTGTACATACATAATTCATTTCTTTTCTGCAAGCTGATCACATTGGAGAAACATATTTTTGAGATATGTCAATTTTGATAAAGGACAGATTAATCCAGTAAAATTACTTTTTAGTGTGTGTGGTATAAAGATGACTGACACATAAATAAAATAAAAATAAACTGAGAATTTATCATTGTGATTTATATATTCTGTGGGATTCTTGAATACTGCATAGGTACATTCATTGTGCTTTTCTGCTCACATCAATTTCCTCATTATAATTTAAAATGAGTCACAAAGTAATAAGCCTATCCTTTTTACATTTAAATGTGTACATTCCATGAATGATAAAACTACAAAATACTCTACCATCCAACCTTATTTTTATGCCAATTATTCTAGAAACATTATAAAGATCACTATGCTATCACTATGTATTGTTATTTTCTAGACATTAGTTAGTTCACTTGCTTTTTCTCTGCATATGTTGCTTTAGTTTCTCCAAAATAATTTTACAGAAATATATTTCTAACATATCAAACTGGTTATTTAAAATTTTGTTAGTGTTTGTGGAATATGATTACATTTATTATACAGAGTTTGTACTTAACACATCTTGATTTCTTTTTTGTCCCCTTCTCCTCCCATCCCTCTGTTTCCACCAATTTTTTCTCTTTTCTCTCTCTCTCTCTTTCTCTTTCTTTCTTTCTTTCTTTCTTTGAAAGAGGGTCTTGCTGTTAGTTCAAGCTGGACTTGAACTCCCTATGTAGCCAACGCTGGCTTCAAACTCACAGCAATCCTCCTGCCTCAGCCTCCCAAGTGCTGAGGGACTTACAGGCATGCAACACCATAGGAAGCTTCCATTTCTTACTTGCAAAAGCTCTTTCCCATTTTTCCATTTTTTAAAATTCTTTCTTTTATCAAATCCCTTTTGTCTATCAAATTCCATCCCTATAATTATACATAATTACTCATGTTTATAGCAGTAATTTATAATAGCTAAATTTTGGAAACAGCTTATATGCCCATCAATAAATGAATGGATAAAGAATGTTTGCTATTTAATATACAAATGAGTACTGCTCTGCCATAGAGAATGATAAACTTGAAGTATATGTAGGCAAATGGATGCAGCTCAAGGCCATTAATGTTAAAAGAAATGAATCAGAACACAACTTTAAATACCACATAGTTCCTTTTATATGAGAAACACAAACTAGAAATAAATAGCAAAGTAAAAGTTACGTAATAGAAAGTAAGGAGAGCTCTTTAAAATGGGAAAGAAATCAAATGCTTTTTAACACCATAATTTTATTAGTTTTATCAGATGCATTCTATTTATTAAGTATTTATTTCAGTATTGTGGATTGAATTGAATGTGGAATTCTAGAATTTTCACAATGGCCACATGACTTCATTGAATATTTTTAAATAAGAAGTCTATGTTAAAGAAATTTTGAAAATGTGTTCTCATTTCTATTATATGTCAAGCAAAGTATTAAGAAAGCTGTTATTTACAAAAAGTGGCAATATTACATGAACAACTCTTCAAAATGACAAAATATATTTCACACTTGCAAATACTATATTGTATTCTGTTAATCTGATCTGAAACTATATTCAATGTTACCTAAATTAGGACGTAATTAATTTTTGTTTTTTATTTCTTCTGTGACTTAATTAACTGAAGAATTTCCTGTGATCATGATGAAAATCTAGTGAAAATGTAGTCCCTATTGATTTATTATGTGTTAAAAGTCATTTATTTGTGGAATCTGTTTGAACCAGCACTTTTTATTCCCCCCCCAAAGTCTAGTTTTATGCATAAGTATAAGTTAAATAAAACTACTGAAATGGAAATGAAATCTATGTAAATAAGGAAGGGTGGAGGGATTGAAGGGCACACAGGTAATGGGGGAAAAGATAAGAACCAAGATACATTATGTACAAGTACAAGCACCCAATGATAGATGTAAACATATTGTATACCTAAAATGTACTAATAAAAGAATTTAAGAAAAAAAAATACTGAAATTCCAGTGGGAACTTATATTAAAACATAAAAATTACTTATGAAAATTTGAAATTTTCAATTCTATTCCTACATTTGAATAAAATATTTGTTCTTTTATAAGCATTTGTGGTACATGCCTATAATCCCAGTACTTAGAACCTGAAGCAGGAGTTTAAGGCCACCTATATAGTGAGTTCAAGGCCTGCTGGAACTACATAGCAACATTGACCAAAAAAAATGAATATAAGCATATATATCTGGCTTATTTTCATTAATTTTATCATTAGTTGAGATCCATAATAGAATAGAAGTATTAACATTGAATGTATGAGGTCAGAAAAATCTCAATTTACATGAGAATGTGCTATTATTACTGATATAAATTATTGTCCTTATTCTTACTAATTTTATTTTAATAATATCCATATGTCATTTATTTTGGCACTGATTTTTTTAAACTAATATGATGTAATTGTACATTAGAAAAAATGATAAAGATTCAAAAAGGAAAAGCTTTAAATTCCCATTTACATAGAATGTGAAAATCATGTTAAATTAATGTGTTGAGATTTCAGGAATTAGTGACTGGGATGGGACACAAAGCATCCTTCAATGGGTGTTGGCAATATTGTTTTATTGGTACTAATTTGCACAAATGCAGTGTTCTAATAAATTTTTTGGCTAATTTTATATTTGCACAAGTTTACAGGTAGTGAAGAAACCTCCTTTACAGATTTTAGAGTTTCTAATAATTTTAGCACCTTAATATTATCATATACTTGTCAAATTTAAGAAACCAACAATCATAATATATTAATAATTAAACTTCACACTTTATTTGAATTTCACTGATTCTGTGAATGATCTTTTTCTAGTTTAGCATTCAACTAAAGCTATTATTTTTGTACCTTAGTATCTAAATGTAATCACAGAGCTATTCAGTTCTATAATTTCTCCTTTTGTAGACTTTGTATAATAAATTTTTGAGAAGAAAAGTCAAAGTTGTATGCTCAAAGCAGTACAGTTTTTGCAATGATTAATTAAAAAAACATAAATACTAAATTTTTTGACTTTTCCTTGTTAAATTTACTCTAGTTAAGACCGAAACTCACATTAGGAGTTGAATATTTCATACAACCAATAAGAACATCAGAAATTTAAAAAAAATCAGAAATGTATTATATTAAGGACTTGAACTCTCATGTTCCAACCATTGATCCGGAATTAATTTTCTTGAGAAAAACTTCCAAAAGAACAAAACACAGAAATTATGAATAATAAATATTAAATGCTACAAATGATTTTAATACATAAGCAATTATTTCTGGATTCCAAAATTTGTATCTAGAAAGCTATGAAATGAGGACAAATAGATATAATGTGGACAAAAATAGTAATCTGAAAGATCTTGCTATCATACCTGTGATATGATTATGCCTGTGTTTAGTGTGTTCATAGAACTATTTCTTTTATTAGCTGAAAGCCTTTGTGAAATTCTGTAACCTTCTTCAATTCATCATCTGCACTTCTCTCATTGCCACAGTGTTTTAATTCTTACTCATAGTTTACTTATTCACCTCTTCAAAAATTTTATTTCCTTGAATATTCAACTAACAAATTTAGGCTATCTCATATAATATCCTTTGCTTTCCTGGTGTAACATTTCCTTCAGTTCGTTGAATGGTCAGTAGTGTAAGGAAGTGTCATCTTCGAAGACTAAAATATCTTCACCTACAGTGACCATGTTTTTTTGGGGCAGTGTAAATCTTTTCATTGTATGTCAGATATTCAACAACTAACAAATATTTGAGGTAATGGAGGAATAAAAGAATGAAGTCATTATAAAACACTATTTTCAAAAATTGAAGATAGTTCTTCCAATCCCTATCTTCAATTTTTTAAATAAAATAATTTGTTTCATTTCCTTTAGTCAAAGATAAATACACAATACCCAGTTAAATGTGTTAGGTTTTCATTTAATTTGAAGTTGCCAGAGCTGATCTCACTATATGTGCATTATCTAAGGAAGGCTGACAACTACTGTACTGGTACTCCTTTATTTCTCTGATTTAATATGGACACTGCAGTTGTATTAATTCCAATCAAAGCTACCTTTCTGACAATTCTGTCATGCTACTGCCTTATTTTCTACTTGTAGTCAACTTCAACTTTAAGTCTTTGCACTTAAACTGTCGGGAATTCACAACTCATCTGTCCTACACTTCTGTATTTATTCTCTGAATCTAAGTAAAGTAATATATTAGAAAATGAATTATTCAATATTACCAGTGGCTAATGCTGCTCTTGTTTTGTTCAATAACACATTCAGGTATACTTGTTGGTGAATTTTTTAAAAAGCTGTAGTCATGAAAGATATGTACAAAGTTGGCTGATACACAAAATTCTTCACTTTTGCTTCAGCTTTATCAGGAACTAAAAACATGCATTATGACCTTTCTACACTGTTCAATTATCCCAGAGTGTTCCTGATTCCTTTGAGAAATTCATGGAACAAAAATAGAAATTTTCAATAGTTTCTTTAACTCTGGATAGCTTTAATTTAATAAAAATCTACATTGTTCATTCTGAAATTTCCATTCCTATAAAATGATTATTTTTCCTATTACACATGATTTTTTTTTTACTTTCTCTTAAAGAATTGAATTTTTTACTTTTAATTTAATGTTTTATTATTTGTTTAAAAATAATACATATTTTCACATGTCATAAATGATACTTCTAGATTCCTTTTAATTAACATGTAACAGTGATATAATTATATCCCTATTTGAATTTAGTTTCTAAGCTGCTTTGAATAAAATTTAAAAATCCAGTTGATATTATTTATGGCTCTTGATCTAGTTTAGTAATGATATAGGAGAAAATATGTAAAAGTTTAGTTCTTGTCAAAGAATTATTTTTTGTAATCCAGAATGGATATGATATTTTGGTAATTTAACCAGGAATTTTTTTTATTTTTTTGTTGGTCAGCTTTTCTGTTGTAGGCACCAAATACTTAACACCTACTATTTAAAGAGGAGAAGTGAAGGTGGCTTACAGTTCTAGGGATCCATTCCATGACAGGCTGCCTCCAAGGTAGAAACATCATGATAGAAGGATGTGGTGGATATGAAGCATAGAAGGAGAAACAATGCTACAAGAGATTAAGGGTTGAAGGAACAGATATAAATCCAAAGGTCATGCCTCTGTGATTCACCCAGGCACATTGCAAATATGCTTCATAATCTACTAAATAGCTACCAAGCCAGTCCAGTTGATAATCAAGTTTAACTGTCATATAGTTTTTTAATTGCATTTAATATCTTTACAATAATTCTACAAATTATATAATGTATCTGTATTTGCATATACCTATACAACAATATCTGTATTTATTAATGTATATATATATATGTGAAGAAGTTACATAACTTTGCAACTGATTAAAGACAGTGCATATTTTAGTGTTACTAAATTATCATTTCACTTTAATGCAATTGACAAAAGAGATGAGGAAAAATGGCAATTTCAAAGATTCAGTGAGACTTTACAAAAATCATGGTGTTATAGGACTGAGTCTGAGGTCCCCAAGGCTGAAAATAAGGAACCAATCCTGCTTTTGTAGTATAAGGTTGTCAGTTCCCTGACTTCCATTGAAGAATAATAATTGTCAGGACACATTAGGAAGAGATATGAGAAAGGTTTATTAGACAGTGATTTTAGGACATACTCAAGAGTGGGGTGTGGGTGATCAGAGAAATGAGATACATTGAGGAAGGAGATTAGGGTATAGTAAACTGGCTATGTAAGTAAGTAAAAATGTCAATTATGAAGTTCCAGGACATGTGTGCAGAACAGTTTCCAAAGCCCTGACCCTGGGACCAATCAGAAAATATGGTCTTCAGTTTTTCTCACAAGAACTCAAGCAGGTTTTTGATAGGATTGTCTAGACTTGACCTTAACTATGAGGAGTGGGAGATACAAAAGACAGTGGCCATTAAGCTTACCTCATTAAGTGGCCCACACTGCTCTTTTCTTTCTGTATTTCTTTTCTTACATTTAATTGGCCAACACTCATGTTGCAGCACATGTTTTTTTTCTTTTCCTTCTATTAGGAAATGTAAACCTCACCACCTTTTTGCTTGTTCTGTCTAATTCTTTGTTGAGGCCAAGAAGAACTTAGAAATAATTTCTAGGAGTCTCTAGTGCCCAGAGCCCAGTAACAACACTATGAGCCAGACAGAGTTGGGTATTTTTAAGGGTGTGTCTTCAAGATGGTTTATCTAGGATGTATATTCTTACTGTCAGGTTCCAATCCAAGTCATTTACATGTATCTGAAGTTGAGATCTGCTGCACATCAATATTGTTGCCTCCTTGGTGGAGGAAGCACAATTAACATATGAAAAAGACAGATTCATCATCCAGATTTGCAAGTTTATTGTCTTTAAGACTTTTAGCATCCTAGAGTGAGTCTCCTAGAAGGGAAAAATGTTTGAGTTCTGTTTGTGTCTTGAACCTGCAGTTAAATACAATTTTAAAATTGGGATTTCCTTGTCTCCTTTCTACATATTTTTTATTTCTTTTATTTGTTTTAAATGACTCTACAGTCTGAGGAAGCACACTGGGTTTAGAGGGAAAGGGAAAGGAGGACAAAGGGAGAGGAAGAGAGAGAGAGAAGATATGATAGTACTATTAAAGTATGTACCTGAAGATTACTTAAGATGAGTATTTCATTCCCTTCACAGTAAATGTATTGAATACTTCCATATTATCTAAATGCAGGCCTGATAATTGCTCAGTTTAAAGGGACCCAGGGCAAATTCACTTACTTTATTAGATCTCAGCAGTTACAAATAAATTCCTCTATAGAGATGGAGGGAGGGCTCTTCCCAGCTACTTGGGCTCCTCTTTTTACTTTTCATTTTTCTTTTCATCAACTTTGAACTCATCCATTAACTTCTGCTATAAAGATTAGGTAGCTCCAAAGTGATTTTCTTTTTGTTCACAAATCCCTTGACTATATTCATGATTTCTAATATGTATCTCCCTGCCATTCACTAAATACTCACACAATCAGTGACTCTGCTAATGAAGAAATGTGCATTTGTAACACTTCTTGGGCAGGAGAAAATTCAATATTAGGTGGAAAGTGCTTTATAAGTACCATCTGGAATGAAACAGAAGCTTCATGCATTGCTTATTTCAAGGCCTTGTAGAAATTTCTTAATATTTTTGACCCTCATTTTCTTGATGTTCAAAAGCAGATAGGCCTTAATTAGCTTTCTGGTTAAATTACATGTTCTTGTTACATAATTAACATGGAAAAAATTTAAATTCTACATTCTTAAGGAAAAGAACCTTAATAGCATTTCCCTGGACAGTTTTAAACTGAAGCTAATGAAGTCTTTGATCTTCAAGATCTAAAATGTGCAATGGCCTCTTTCTGTGCAATGTTTTCACACTGCATGTACATAGTTGTATGCCTTTGTAAAATTAAATATATTAATTTTTTCTTACCATTACAAATTTCTGTTTTTCCAGTTGAAATTTTTTCTTTCTTAGAATTCCCTTCACGTTTATTGGTTATAGAATGATAATGAAAATTTGCATTTCTATTGTAGACAATGCCATTGGGATACAACTAGTTTAGATTTACTGAGATATTTTTATATTTGTATGATATGCCAAAACTTTATAATAGAGGTAGATTCTTTCATGTGTTCTACAGTATAAATAACTTCTATAAGTACTCCTACTTCTAAGGTACTAAATCATTCTACAACCTCATAAGAAGTGTCAAGACCAAGGGTTAACTCTCTTTATAAATCTATAACTTACCAGAAGTAGTGGAGGAAACATAATATGTGAGAAATTATTCCAATCAACAAATGGAAATTCCCTATAGAATAATTCACAGTATAATTTAAAATATAAAATAGTACTAGCTGGAGCATCCAGTGGAGAACCTACCATAAGAAAATGAAAACATAATTCATTAACAGGGTAAAAATATTTCTACCTTTCCCTCTTCTACAACATCTGTTTGTGGATAGATTCCCAGACTATTGGTTGAATAATCAATTTTCACTGAAAAGGAATGATCTTACATTTTAGGAAAAACTATTTTTCTTCCATCTTTTAACTGAAAAATGACAAAAATAGAATCTACTAGAATGCTTCTATTTGTGTCCCACATGCACAGAAGTATATTACTGAAAAATTAAGTTCATTTGTCTGTAATGTTATGTGTCATATGTACCATTAGTCATCAGAATATGTCTTAAATTACTTGAGACATTCCGTCCTGTGTTATCAGACAAAACATTAAGCTAATTTTGTTATTGATGCTCTCAAGGGGTCTAATTATTGAAAAATTTATGTACTGAAAAAAATTCAAAATTTCAATTTCTGTTATTTTCTAAATGGACATAGGCTTTATAAAAATGCTTTTAGTGTTTTAATTTCAAGTTTTTTTCATATTAGAACTTTAATTTATTGTAAGTGTTGCAAATGCTACTGTCTTCAAAAAAACTGGAATGTAAGTCAAAGCAGTAAAATGTCATAAAAATGAACACATTACTAAAATAGTATTTTTGCCATTTCTTAGACAAAGACAAACTAACAAAAATCTACGTCTACATCAGTCTATCTACAGTTTCATCTATACGTATTATCCAAAATGAAAATATGACAAGGAAGTCAGGGAAAAATTACATTGAACAAATTTAACAAAGCAAGGAAGACTTTATTCAAGACTGCAAGAATGGGGAAGAGAGGTCAGAACTCATTCTGAGCTCAACTTCAATGAAACAAAAGACTGAAATTTCAGGATGTTTAGTCCACTGGGATTTCCTCATTGACTTCACCCCAAATAAAAGTAAAATGTCTCATATCTTCATAGAGAAAGGGATTTTACAATTTGGAGCAAGTACTTACAAAAATTAGGCTCCCATCCTCCAATAGAAATTGAGCAATAAAGACCCAACTTTCTTGATGATTTCATTTCACAGAGATGTTTTCAAGTCTTTCCAAAAGATATTCTTGTGTTATAAAACTGGCAGAAACTTTTAAAAAGACATCTCAAAAAAAACAGAGAACAAATTTACAATGGCAAGTTTTTAGAAGTAAATGCTGTAAGAAGAGGAAATTCAAGCATGTAGAATGAAAAAGAAGCCTTCTTTTTCATGTCTACTTGTACTGAGAACAATGCGAAGTAGTCGTGACCAACAAGGCTTCAAAATCTCTCCATCTTCATGAAGCTTTTATTTTTATTAGGATTTATTACTTTTTCTTTTTTTGGTATCGGTGATCGAGCTCGGGATTTTGCACTTGCGAGGCAGACGGAAGAACCACTGAGCTAAATCCCCGACCCATATTGGTTTCATTTTAAAAGCAATTTTAGGTCCACAAAAAAGTTAAAAAGAAGGTTCAGAGATACATACCTTCTCCATTATAATCATCCTAGGTCAGAGGGTCTATTTTGTTTAATTTTTTAAAGTGATGACTCTAAATAAGGTATCATTATCCAAAGTCCTTAGTTTACATCAGGGTTCATATTTGATAATGAATAGTCTGTGGTTTTGGACAAATGTATAATGACATAAATATAACACTAGAGCAACATATAAAGTAGTTTCACTGCCCTAAAATCTTCTGTGTTGTGCTCCTTTTATTTATGCCTCCTTAATTCTCAAGAACCAGTGATTCTATTAATGTTTCCATAGTTTTTATATTTCCAGAACGTCACATAGTTGGAATACTGTTATTTAGCCTTTTCAGATTTTTTTTTTTTTTTTTTT
>NW_004624748.1:30341753-30353553 GCF_000247695.1 Heterocephalus glaber | reverse complement strand
TTTGTTCAACATTTATTTTTATTTTTTAAATTAATTTTATTGGTACACTTTAGTTATACAATACAGTTATATTCATCATTGGAAATTTGCACCTTTATATAATGTCTCTTGGTTCTTATTTTTTCCCCATTCTCTTGCCCTCCCTTCTACCCCTCCACCCCTTCCTTTCTACAAAGTCTTTGTTTCCATTTTTTCTTTTTCTCATATCAATTCCATTCCCTTCTTTCCTTTCCCCTACCTCTCCCACTTCCCCTTCCCCTTTGCACCTTTTCTTCCTATTTCACATTATCTATTATACCTTTTAGTCCTTATTTACACTTTCAGTTTCTCACATTAGAGAAACTATTTGGTATTTACACATGTGTGTCCTATTTATTTCACTTAAGAGAAGGACACACATGTGTAAATACTGAATAGTTGCTTTCAATACTTAAAACAGCATTAATTTTCCTAGCATAAACCTCTTAAATTATGTTTAAATATATACCATCTCCTACTTGACAAAAATGATAATAATGACAATTACTGGGTGTTTGATTTTGCCTTTTTTAACCATATGCTTTCTAATGGATTTCCATATAACTCTCAAAATATCCCTGAGATCTTAGGCTTAATATTAACCCCATTTGTTGATAAAAAGCTATACCCTAATTAAATATTAAATAATTTTTTTCAAAGGTGTACACAGGTAGCATATTTACTTAAAGCCTTAGCCCAATTTAATGTCAGAACTTTAATTTCTAACTCTGTCCAAAACTTCTTTTCATTATTTCAGATACATTCCTAACTTCTTTTTCTCTAGACTAGCCAAGTATACTCAGGCTGATAGTTTATTGTTTTCTTGCTCTAAATTCAACTCTTATTCTCATTTGTTCTATTCTTTTTGTTCTTCTGATCACAAGGAAGAAAAAGAGTGTTATAAAATACTGAAAATATTGAACTAATGGGCCAGACCTCTACTAGGTGCTTCACTTTATTTATAGTTCTACTTTCTCTCTTATGGTAGGGTACAATAACTCTCATTGATCATGGTTTGCATAATTTATCTAAGATCTTATTTCTTTTTTATATCTGTTGGAGAACAGTTCTCTGAATTTTCTCAGGACATTCTTAATTAGTTTTTGATCCAAACTGTTAAAAGTATTTTCTTAATGGATTCAATATGAAGTGTCAGCCAAAGACTCTCTTGAGGGCCTAATTTCCAACACAGCTATATGCAGAGGTGGCCTGTAGAAGTGATTGGATCATGGAGTACTTGGATTCATATATTGATGGGTTCATAGCTGAATGAGCCAGTTTGGAGGAAGTAGATCACTATGAATACTAACTGGAAGGCCGTATCTTGTCCAGAGTACAGTCCTTTCCTGACCTCAGTTCCCAGCTTACCATGAAGAAAGCAGCTTTGCTGCTTCCCCCATCCACCCCAATATTCTTCCTCACCTCAGTCCCACAGAAATGAAACCAGGAACAGACTGAAATTTCTGAAACTGGGATCCCAAACAAGCCTTTCCTCTGTTAACTCACATCAACAGAGAAGTCACAGAAACATTTACATACTGAACACTGCTTTTGAATGAAAAGTAATATCCCCTTTTTGTGAAAAAGCATGTTTTCTTAAAGTCTCTGATAATAAATGTAATGTCTCTTCCCAGGACAAAATTTGAAGAAGTCCGCTAGTTGTTTTCTTTAAAATAATAGAGTTGCCTAAACTTGGATGTTCTCAGCTGTGATACAAAGCCCCATGTATCTCCTATGGAACTGAGTCTGCTTCTGTATTATTAGCCCCATGGGGGTTATGGGCAAGGAATACTGATTGCTATGTTTAGTTCATTCTGATGACTCTGCTCTGATAAGTAAATCCTTTTGTTGCTATACTTGGACTCATGTTTTTTTTTCTGCTGTCATCTATAAAATCACAGAGGCTAGAAGGCATTTTGCAGGGAAAGTTAAATTCAGGTGCTTAGAAATTACTAACAGGGTGCTTTCCCACTGGTGCATTTCTGGAAGGGGTTTCTATTGGGCAGGATTCTTTCAGGACAGTGCAAAACCTGATACTTCCTCTAAGGCATTTGGTCCAAGGAAAAAGTAAACTCCCTAAATTTCCATTAAAGGCTTTCCCAACAGTCCTTCTGTTTTGCCTTGCCATAAGGCTTTTTGACATTCATTTGAAAACTGCTTCAGGTAGAAGTTGACACCCAGTTCTGTAATCCTGGACTGCCATAGGCATATATCAAGTTCTGCAAAAATTCTGACCTGCTTAGCCTCTGTTGCCCCAATGGACAGTGCCTAAAATACTATAGTTAAAATCATACCCCACATCTCAGAAACAAGCTGCATTTGCTCTTTAACTAAAATATAGTTTGTCTAATGGGTCTACTATCATGGTTCACTACTTCTCTCTGACATAAGAAATTTGTCATAATCTGTAGTCTATGAATGCTGCCATCATTGGAAACATTTTCTTACTAGGAAAATTAAAATGACAACTGAACTAAACAACACACATGGAGATGTAGCTTATTTATATTCTATTGCAAACTCTTTATTTCATCATAAGCTGAGGGACTGTTGTTAATAATGCAGTTAATTTGTCATATATATATATAGAGAGAGAGAGAGAGAGAGAGAGAGTGATTACAACCTTTTTATTCTTGGAAATTGGAAAAAATAGCTTTGAGCTCTCTATCATCTTAAAAATCCCTTCCAAGTATCACTTTTCCATATTTCCTCTAATCTTATATTAGCTGTTGTACTTATTTCTCACTAGTAATTTTTGGATTTGCTTTGCAATTCTTGTGGGCATGTGTCTTACCTTACAACTAATCCAATTATTAGAATCATAGTGAACACATTAAAATATATGAACACAAATTCAGCTCAATTCACATCCACATTCATAGCATTCTACGAAGTTTTCACAATCACAATAAGCAAAATATCATAGAGAAGACAAGGGCAGAAATAAGCAATTTGGATATGGTATGCAAAGGAATCTATATCTGATCTATTATAATTGAATAACCCAACAGGCAATATTCAGACCTCTACAACAATGCTTTTCACTTTGTTTTTATTTCTGACAATAGTTGTGTGCCAATATTCTTTCAAACTATAACACATGTTAATTGTTACTTGAACGGATGAAATGAAGGCATATTTTGTGAAATACTAGCTCAATGTTTTTAGCAAGAGTTTCAATAAAATTGCTATATCAATTTGCCTACAAACTTTCTCAACTTTTGTTATCAATTTCTAGACTGACTCAATGGAGACAGTAAAGTACAGCCTACATAATTAAATAAATGTGTGGATTTTTATTTGAATATGCCTATGCCAAAGTGTTTCTACATATTAATATTTTGTTCAGTGCCTCATATTACCTATTATATAATTAATCATAAATACCAAATTGTTTTCCAAGTCTAGTAAATTCTTTTCTTAAAATTTAGATTACATCATTGTGATTTGGACCTTATTAAATATTTTATCTTCCCAGTTACAGTGGTATTTTATGAGTTATTTTAATAATTATTGGTATGTTGTTATTACTTCATGAAATTTCATCATTAAAGTGTTATTCATTCACTTATATGCATATTAAATTTTTATTTTGGTATCTATTGTTGCTAACTGTGGTTATCTTCTTTGATATTTTTTCACATATCTATACTTATTCCTCACATTATGGAGAAATAACTTTCTATAAATTTCTATCGAACTAAAAATGCAGTGTTATATTTCAGAGTTTCAGAGCACATATTCTGTTTTTAAAATTTAATTTGCTAAGATGTATTTCAATTTGAAAGAAGAGCTTTGTGGCTGCTCTTGGAGTTCTGTAATAAAGTTTCCTTTCTATTAATCTAAGATCTTTTGGGAATTTGCAAGATCTTCAGTGTTAATATAACTGGTTGGCACTAATGATTTTTAGTCATTTGATTCTTTATGAAGGACTCTAGATTTAGGGACAGTACTACTAAAATATTTTAAATGTAATTCATTTAATAAAATTAATGCATATTTAAAGTCATGTTGCTTTCTCCTATTATTCTTTCACACTATCATCAAGGATCTTTTGGTTATTATTTTTATCTTCACTCTCTAGTTCTGCAGCTCAGGAGCATTACATTACATTTCTTTTTGTTGAATTTCAAATAATGAGGATATGTCAGCAGTGCTAAGGAAATTATTCCAGATCTTATTAAATCCTTACAGATTTCACCCAGCTTTCTTTTTTTTTTTGTACTTACTATCTCTGCTCACTTAATCCTCCTATGCCATCTAATTTCAAAATGTGATTGTCACTCTAAGGTATCTTTTACTTTTTCATTCCCTAAAGGACTATAGGCTTTTTCATCATAAAATCAATATGCCAAGATAATAATCTCTTTGTAGTCTATGTGGGATATGATTTAGGTAATAACAAAATAACCATAATTAAATTTTCTAGTTGCTAGCAAGATACTGTCTGCAGAGGCAAGTGTACCATAATAGTAAAATACACATTTTTTCATTCACATTCCATGTTTTTTTCAATGAAATTTCTTAAAATTTCACAGTTCAGGCATTCTAATATCTTTACCACTGAACTAATATAGAATATTAGATAATTCTTAGAGCAAGAAAAGTTAAAAGAAATAATTGAATTATGCTTTAAACTAAGTATATACATTTAAATTTAATATGATTTTAAGCATTTGTAATCCTATATTCAGTTATTCCTTTGCTTGTTAAATAAACAAGTTAAATTGTTGGAGTGACCATTCAATCTAGGAAACAACACAATTATGCTTGTAACTTTAGAAGACATATATAAAATATTAGCCATACCAATTTATTTATTTCCTTGCTGTTTTGCTCCTGAGAATGCAACAACTTTGTAACTGGAATACCCTAATGTATGAGATTGAGTCCAGTAATTTATATCACCATAAAGCAATATAAAATAGAAAGAAGCTAGAAATTTGCATCCTTCCTGCTGAGAACTAGGATGTGGACATTAAAACTATGATTTCTCAACTGAATTCTGAGGCCTATAACTTTGGTTCTGAGTGACTAAAATACCAAAAAACTATAGTGATCTCACTCATTACTGCAGTCACACTGAGAGTAGTTTGCCCTTAGAATCAGCACCAATATTGTAAGAAACGTTACTGTTTTTGGACTCCAGCAATCACTGCTCATCCTCCCTTTAAATTTATGAAGTTAGTTCTTCAACAGTTTCTAGACTCTACGATCTTTTCTTTGCTATAAAAAATAAAAATAATGGCTCATCCAACAAAATAAAAATCATCTTCCTCACAATTCATGAACTAATCTCACCAGACATGAGATGGAGGGGTCTAAACCTGAAAGAGCTCAGAGAATGTCCCAGGACAAGCCAAACACACTTTGAATGAAAAGACAAAATAAAAAAGGCTATACAGTGTGACATTCTCTGAGCTCTTTCAGGTTTAGACCCTTCCTTCCCCTGTCTGGTGGGATTAGTTTATGAATTGTTGCCCAGTTTTCAAGGAATAGAAAGTGAAGGAAGGAAAGAGAATGCCACTCTTCTCTTTTGCATGCATTCTAGAGCACCAGTCTTTCTGCCTTTGATCACAACTTAATTTTGTGAGAGTATAATTAGGATAAAAACCAATTAATGTGGCCGGGAATTTAGCTCAGTGGTGCTGCCACCTGTCTTGCAAGTGCAAGGTCCCGAGTTTGATTCCCGGTACCAAAAATAAATAAATAAATAAATAAATAATAATAATGAAAAAAAATTCAACCAACCAACCTGACACGAAGGCAAATGGACATTTCTTAAAGCTCCCTGAAATTATGTGTCTATACTAATTATTAATTCATGCTTGAAAATAATGGAAAGACATTTTTCTCTGACAATAGGATATAGGTAAGCTCATCTGAAATCTTGCAGTGCTATTTCTTAGAAACAATTACCTTGTCATTTGTTTTCCATGTTTGCTGAATTTGCTTAGTAATTCTTCTGCTTTTTTTTAATATTCCATTATTTTTCCTTAATTAGAAATTATGTACTCCCCCTTATTTATATGATGTGGAGTTTAGAGCCTGGAGATTTAGAAGAATTACAAATGTTATGATGTTGTTTTATCTTGAGCAATGCAATTTTTTTGAAAATTATAGATCTGCGTATTTATTTTTTATGTCAGTTTCATATTCAAGAAATCAGTCAATGATCTTTTCTTTTAAAAGTTTGAATTCTGAATATTTGTTTTCAATTTCATGGTACACATATTCTCACCCCTGTTTCTCATAATAATGTCATGTAATTTGATGCCATTTGAAAAAAATAGATTGAATTTGATGGCAACACCTTTGATCTACTTTCTACTGGCAGACTCCTTGTCTTTCAGGTCATAGCCTCAGTATAAATTACCAATAAAAATGCTATTGCGATGCTTTATTATTTACAACTGCTTCTATTTGAAGTGGAAGAATTTAGCTCATTCTGTTCTATAAATCCATGAGTTGTAGAATCTTGGTCCAACCAAGCTGTAAGTGGAGAGTGCTTTCCTCAGTAAATGTTTCCTTGTTTCTTCTACTTGAAAATGACCATCATTAATCTGAGTTCATCTTTAAAAGGAGTTCACTGCAAATATCAAGAAAAAGTTTCCACAACTGCAGTGAAAGGCTCTTATTTCTCCTGACATTGGGACTGGGAAGACATAAACAAGGCATCCATTTCCTTAACTTGGTACCTGAAATCTCATGGTTTGGCTCACTCTTTAATTCTCTTCTACATCAACTTAATGCTATGTATTCAGGTTTTCTTATGTTCTGCAAACCAGTTACAGTTACTATAGTCAATATAATCATTAGTTTTGGGGATTCAAATGATAAAAATTACACCACATGTGAAGTTATAAGGGTATATAAAATCCACTGCTGACATGAACTAAATCTCTTACAATAAAAGAATATTCTTAGGGGCTGGGGATTTAGCTCAGTGGTTCTAATGCCTGCCTCAAGTGCAAGGTCCCAAATTTGATCCCCAGCATGAAAAAAAAAAAAAAGAATATTCTTTAAATTACTTGAAAGACTCGCAACTGTCTTTGTATTTTTTAATATATTTTATATCCTAATAAGCATAATAAAGGTTAAAGGATAAATTTCCAACTCTCTCCATTATATACTGTCTTTCATGTTAATAAGGACATTCAATCAAGAAAATATTGGAAATGCACAATACCATCTTTAGGAATTCATAACAACTAAGGCATTTTCATTTCAATTCTCTCTATAAAAGTACATTGATACTTTATCATGAAGCTTGCATTCTCTGGTAACCTCAGTTTTCAATGAACTAGACAAATAAGGTGAGATAGAAAAAAAATTTTACAAATGATAATTAGATTTCAACAACGCCCTCTCTAAAACCCATCAAGGCATGTTTAATAAATATAACATAAAAATCTAGCTCTTTGATTACAAGATCCTACATGATCTGAGCTCTCACTTTTTCTCAAATTCTCCAGTTGCCATATCTACCACTGTATTTTATTCATTCCCAAAGCATGTCAAGTTCATATTTCCCTTGAGAAATTCTCTCTTATTCTCCTTTTACTTTTGCCTGAAACAATCATCCCCTAGGTATTTATAGACTGCTGACTTGTTTTTCCTTGTCTAGGTTATAATGATCATCTTAGCAATTGCTGCCAGTAAACTTCATATATAAGACAATTTATATTACAAAAAATTGTTTTACTTTCTTAACAGAAATACTTTTCAAAGATCTAGATTTTAATTTTAAAAATTCACTTTTATATCTTCTACTAGAATGTAAACTCAACAATCAAAATTTTAGTGTTTTATTCGTGCTTAAGTAGTGCATAAATTCATAGTGGCCAGTCAATTAAATACTTATGGGCAAAATAAATGAATTCTATTTCTGTGTATGTGTATTTCTTTTTTTAAAAAGACACCAAGAACTTTTTCCTCCCAAGAAGTCACTTTACTTAATTTTCCACAATCCAGGCTCTCATAGTTCTGCTCCTTTTCATCTCAATCTAAACTTAATCTATTTATATAATCACTTTAGACTAGATAGCTATCAGATTAACTGATGTTTATTGTAGTACCTAATTGCAACCTAAACTCTCAGTAACTGTTAATTATCAATAACAGCAAAACATTCAACCAGAATTGGCCTCCAGCTCTCTCTTTTGAAATGTTATTCACACAGGCTGCAATTCAAGGTTGACATTACTGAAGAGGATAGAGGAAAGTACTCCACTAATTATTTTTATCTGTTCATGTAGCACATGTGGTTTGCTTTCTGTATTACTGCCGGCAGTATGCTAGATGACATTTCACTTCTTCAATAACAAGTTTCATTTTTCATCTGAGGTCATGGGAATGAATTTTAGATATTTGTCCCATTACTTTGAAAGTTATTTATAAGAACTGAAGATTTTCTGTCTTCCAATCATGATGAATTTCAATTCACTGATATTTATCTAGATATTTATGGCCATGCCATAATAAATAAGATAAGCATATAATATTAAATATAAAGTTTTCTAAAAATTAGGATAGAGATAGAAGTTCTAATAATTATGTTCTTGATTTTAAGTAAGAATAATGCCTACTTGTATGTAAAGTGATCCAATATCTATTAAGTGGAGATACAAAAGGATTTTGGAAGTATCATCAAATTATTATTGCCATAGAAAATAAAACACAGACTTCCATTGTATGGTAATCATCATGGAGAATTTTCATAGGATGAAAAAATGGAATGGGTTTTAAAACTGGGCAAAAGATGTTAATATTAAAAATGATTTCTTATGTCATTATTTCTGATCCCCTTCTCTGTTAAAAGCAGAACTATCTTTTTCACATTAAATGTCTTTTTAAATCTGAAACAAAGAATAAGGCAAAATAATCAATGACATGAAAGAGAAGGTATTTGGTCAGGAATATAAGAAATTAGGTTTTCTACTCTCTGCATTTTTCTTGAATAATTATTACTTGTCATGTACTGCATAGTGTAGGATGTCTGTAATGTTTATATTGAGATAATTCCTTTGTATTATATTTGTTTATTAGACTACTACAATTTAATGAGGGCATTTAAACATAGAAAATTTTGCATACATATTTGTATGATTCATGACAAAGATAGTACTCCATAATTTTTTATAGATTTAAACTTATAAGAAGTTATATAAAACATACATAAAATCCATTGGCAACAAAAAAAAGACATACTAGTTATGTGCATCAGAATATATGAAAGCAGAAAGATTAGAAAACATTCACCTAATTTCAATAAAGAACTATGTGATTTTATAGGGATTATTATAAAATTGATTTTTATCAAATTATAATAAAAGATTATCAAGTAAAAGAGAAAACATTGATTATAATGCCCATTATTGAAGTGAGTAGAGTGAAAAATGTAGAATTAAAAACAATTTCAGCATGTAGAACAGGATAAATTTTGTTAGTACTAAAATGAAATACAACTATACAGGTAAATTAGATGGAAAAGAAAATAACATTGAATAGTCAATTTAATGTATTTTTTGAAATGTGACAACAGGCTACATTTAGCTATAAACATAGATAATGATTATTATATATTCTTAAAATATCATAGATGATGTCATAAAACAAGAAAAAGTTCTGCAATAAACTAATTTATCTCTAAATAAAAGAATATTGAGGAAACTATCAGCATCAACCACTTCATTTTACATTTTCTCCAATACTACATTCAAACATATCCTTATTTAATGAAAAATATAACTTTACAGCAACACTTTAAAAATAACTGGAAATTGTCTCTTACATAAGACAACCATAATTACATTTCAGACAAACCTGACATTCGTGCTCCTTCCATCATGATATACAAATACCATAGGAAGCCATGAATGGGATAGCAGGATTTTGGGATGTCCTCAAGCTCAGAGACTTTTGACGGTATCATAAACCTAGTCAAAATGTTGTTTCTTCTTATAATTGAGAACATGGTGAGATAATCTAAGACAACCACAAAAACTACAAGGTGTTTTAACAGGGTACATACAAGAAAAGTAAGCAACTTTCAGAGCTTCAGGAAAAATCCTTTCATTAGAAGTTGGCTCATTGAAGAGGAACTACTGGATATGTAATGTAAATTGGGTAGAAGTGGGGAATAAAAAGTAAAGGAACGCAAGAAGAGGAGAAGTATAAGCACCGTCAAATGGGTGGTGTAAATGAAAGTCTTGGGAAATTGTTGCATTAAGATCACGACTACTCTTCTGAAATGTGAAGGTCAGAAAGGGGCAGCTTATGCCTTTCCATAAGCCACTTGATCATTCTTTTAACTGTTCACTAAAACACACATTGTTCTTGCATCTTGTTAGTGGCTGGGCTCCTTCAAGTATAGCCAAGGAAAACAATCATCAAATGAGATGGAATGTAAGACAATGGATTACTCAATAAATTCCTAGACTTTTTACAAAGGGTTTTAATTTTTAAATTAAAATAAAGCTGACATAAATTTGTCATAAAGGAACCCAGAAACCTGTGGATAATATATGAGCCAGCATCTGGGAAATCCACACAGGGAAATTTAATATTTGTGTATCTTCTCTATGTTTATAAAGGGATAATTATAGGAACAAGATTTTCATTTTTTATTAACTCTTGGATTACATTCTAGCAGCCAATGGGTTTGTCACCTGTGTTGTGAATAAATCAATTTATTTTGTTAAATAATTGCTCTGCATTTCTCCTTTTTGTCACAGTCCTCTCTGTCAGTAAAATCTCCTTTTCATCTTGAGAGGTTGAACCACAGGGGAGCTTTTTGTTTGATTAATTCCTGCTCATTCTTATTCCACACAGTTTAATACTGTTCAGCCACCTCTGAACATCAGGGTTTAAAGAGACTTCAGTTGGAGTTCTCTCTTTGTGCTCTGTGCTCCCACTCCCACCATGGCATACACAGATTTCCTCTAATTACTCCCCTTAGTAACAGGATGTTTTTGTCAGTAATTGTAAGTGATTTTTTTTGTCATCATTTCTTCAATATCTGATTTTTTAGTGTATCCTAAAGAAATATGTAAAAGATTTTTGCATATATAAAGTAATCTTCAATGTTCTAGATTTACACAATTTTATTTAATAACATGAACACACACAGAAATTTTGCTTATTTAAATGATCTATATTCAAAAATTTACAAAGCAAATCACTTTGTTATGCATCAGTTCAGAACATATTTTATATTATTTAACAAGTGTTATTCTAGGTCTTCAGTTGTATGTTATGATTAAATTTGTTTCTCTTCTGTTAAAAAAGAGAAATAATATTGAGTTAATTGCTTTACTTTTCTCATTCTTTAAGATTTTTTGTTTTGAGTGGGCTTTTTCTCTCTTTATGTAATTAACTCTTACAAACAGTGTAATATGTACATAAAAACATAACATGAAGTAAACAACTTAGTCATTTTTAAAAGGGTAGCTTTTGATATTTTTGAATACATGTTTTGGTAATTCATTCCATCTCTATATTTTAGGATCTGAAATTTAAATATTAATTATAATTGTTTATATTATTAATAATTTCACAAACTATCCATTTTATATATCCTTATTTTTGACCATTTATTTTATAAATTCTCTCACAAAGCATTGACTTTATAAATTATACAGTCTGAATATACTAGCAATCACTTTGTTTCTAAATAATTAAGTTCAGTTTCAAATTTTACTTACTATTTATGTACATATAGTAGTATTTATGATGTAATTGTTATAGTGTTATGAAATTCCTATTCTATAAGGTAGGTAAA
>NW_004624748.1:30294404-30309658 GCF_000247695.1 Heterocephalus glaber | reverse complement strand
AATTTAAAAAAAAATATATATATATAAAAGCAGATACTTTCCTGAGGAATGTATATGGATGGAAAATAATGAGATGAAAGGACACTCATGCCACTTATTATTTGGAAATTGTTACAAATTAAAGCATTGATGAACTAACATTATATATTATATATTTAAAAAGTCAACCAGAAATGCTGGTGCGGATATGGCAGAATCTCATTCCTTGCTAACTTGAGTGCCAGATGGACCAGCCACTTCAGAAAACATTTAGAGATGGTTTATAAATGAAAATGTAATCTTACCATAATATTCCTAAATACTTATTCAACTGGTCAGAAAATGTATCTCTACTTGGGACCTGTGCACAGGCAATTTTAAAAGTTTTATTCATAGTCACAGAAAACTGATAGAATCCAAGGTATTCTTACTTTAATAAGTGAATAGATAATAAAACTATATAACATCCATACAAAAAATAGTCAATTAGCCAAATGTGGCAGTGCATGCCTGGCCTTCTAGCATTTGCTTGGGCAACTTAGCAACTTAGTGACTAGTCCGAACTTATTTCAAATAATTACATAAAAGGATTGGGGATGTAATTCAGTGAGAAGATGCTTTGGTTTCAATTCTAAGTACTATAAACAAACCAAACAAATAGAGAAATAAACACATAAATAAAAATAAATACTTTTTGCTGATAAAAGAATCTGATATCAAGCCACATGTTAAGATAAGGATGAGCTTAAAAAATATTATTATATGAATAAAGTGAACCTGCAAAAGGGTGCATATCATTTACAGTTTCAACTACACAGCTTCTCAAAAAGGCAGAATTTAAAAGCAAATAAATTGTTAATGTACAAAATATATACCTATAATTTCATGTCAAAATAAATAACTGAATAGGAATAATTTCAGAAGTTACACACCTCCTTTGAAGATGAGATCCATCCATTTAATATAGATATTCAGTCATGAATGAGAGGAGCATCAACAAGAAGAGCACTAAGTGTTAAATATACATAGTGATTCCCCACAATGCAGTATTGAAAGAATAAAAAAATTAACTGTACTGGTCAATAACATTTGTCTTACTCTACTTAGTCTTTTTTTTTTTGTACCAGGGATCGAACTTGGGTCCTTGCGCTTGTGCAGCAGGCGGCAAAACCATTGAGCTAAACCCCCAGCTCTACTTAGTCCTTTTTAGTAGATGCAAATGATATATTTAGAGAACTGAATTATATTTGAACTGTTTAATTTTGCTATATAGTGGAGAAAACATAAGTGATACTTCAGCCTAGTGATCAAAGACTACATCATTGCTTACAAACCACTTGAGGCACGTATACTCCTAACATGAAGAAAGTGGCAATTTATGTCTGTGATTTTCTTTTCTCAAATTTATAATGTTTATATACTTCTTGGACAGAGGGCAATGGATATATACACAGAGATATTTATAAATATACTACCACTTCTTAAATTATGTTTATCAAAACCTTCCAAAACATCAAAAGCAAAAAGTGTCTAAGAAAATGTCACATCTAACAGAAGCCTAAGGAACAATTACAACTAATAATACTTTAAACAAAATATCATAATAGAAAAAGATCATTATTTAAAAAATTAAACCGGTGAATGTAAACCATGGAATTTAGTTAGTTATGATGTATCAAAGCCAGTCTATTATTTATAACAAATGAATCATTATAATTTGATATGTTAGCAACAGGAAACTTGATACATGGTATGTAGAAATCTCTGCTACTTTTTAAAAAATTTTAATTTCTTTAAAGATAAATTTATTATTTGCCTCAAATGGGTCTTAGGAATTTGGTCAAATTTCCAGTTATCAAATAATTACATGCAAATGTACTAAGATATGAGTAAATTATTTTAAATGAGCATTTTACTAAAGAAATAAATTTAGCAAATATTTTAGTCTTACACAAATTGACTACAAGAAAATATCAGCTCACTCTACTAGTAGCCTCATCCTGAGATACATATATGTATTCACATACATTCTTCTACCTGGGACCACAAAACTAAAAGTATTACTAAACTGAAAAAGAATGGCCAAAAACAAAAAAATGTACATGACTCTTGGAGATGTCAACAAAAATCTCACCCAGTATTTTAGTAAATATTAGATGCTTTTGTAATTATATTGATAGGATATATATGACATGATTAATTTTTGTTTTTTTTGTACCAGGGATCGAACTTGGGACCTTGTGCTTGCGAGGCAGGCACCGGAACGACGGAGCTAAATCCCCAGCCAGGATATATAAATGAGTATACTTTCAAAAGGATTATACATATATTGGCTTTAGGATTAAACTTCACACATTCATATATCAAATTTTCTTCTTTGACACATATTTCCTGCCCAGAGCCACAAATGACAGTTCCTTCTTAAAAACTTCTATTATTTCTTTAACAAAAAAAATAACTTGTCCAACATTTTGGAAGCTGTCTTCTTGATTCATTGTCAGAACTTCAGATGGAAGATGAAAAGAAAACATTATGTGCATTATTATTATTATTTAGAAATTGATAGTACTTTTTATTCATGGAACAACAAATGTTACAATCACCTTTGTCTTCAGTAATGTATATAAACTATCTCTGAAATTGAATGTGATTTTTTTCTTGAATAAAATCAACATTTTTCAATATTGTGTGTTAAAAGCAAAAACAAACCACAAATATGTGTTGGATAAATTCAGACACCCTATGTTTTCATTTATACTTGGTCTTTGGCAAAACCCAAGTTGATTAGTGTTAGAACAGGCCACAGCAGTCAAAAAGTTTTTGTTATTGTTACAGAAAAATAATAGTGTGTCAGTTTTGTCAAAATTTTTCTTTATTTTTAAAATAAAACCTACTTTACTTTATTCTGTACGTTCGATACTTGATTCTACAAACACCAGACTGCTGAGTATGTTAGATATAAAAAAGATAACAAGCACAAGTTTGCATACTTTGACTTTTCCCCTACATCTGAAGTAAATTCTACTTTAAAACTTTTTCTGCAGTTCATTTATATGTATTCTATCCCCTCTAATCCAGTAATTCACCTAATAATTTATTTTCCCCTTTTTGTGGTCTTTTATATTCTTTATTTCTCTAATCACTATTTTAAAATTAAATTTATTGGTACATTTTAGGGATACATTATGATCACATTCATCACTGGGAATTTGTACCTTTACATGATATATCTTAGTTCTTGTTTTTGCCCATTCCCTTTCCCTCCCTTCTACCCTTCCACCCCTCCCTATTTACAAAATCTTTGTTTACATTTTTTTCTTCTTTTCTCATATTTTTCTTTCCCTTCTTTTCCTTTTCCCCAACCCCTTACTTTCCCTTCCTTTGAGCTTTTGTTTCCTATTCACATTAACTAATCATTATTTTTAATGAGCAATAGATGGTATAACTTCCAATACCAAGAATCAAGAGTGAGCAATTTTCTAATTATCAAGGTAAATGAGAAAATTCATGGAATGCTCTGCTTTCCCTTAATATAGTAAATTTCCTGAAATATCAATTAAATCAGAGAAAAGATTTGTTTTCAGTCACAGTTCGGAAGGTTCCCACCCATAATCTATCCATTAGCACAATTATTTTGAGGTTGTGCTCCTACAGCACACAAAGTTAGAAGAAAGTTTGGAGCAAACTGCTAAGATCACCAGAGAGAGAGAGAGAGGGAGAGAATATGACTGTGGTACCACAGCACATGTGGAGGCATACCCCCAATGATATAAGGACCTCCCACAGGGCCTCACATTTCTAATGTTCCTCTTTCTCCTAATAGTACCACCCTGAGAACCAAACATCCTTTAACACATTGTTCTTTGGAGGAGATTCAAGATCTCAAATATACAACCATAGCAAAAAGGAACTTAACTTACTATATCCTTATCTCTCTCTCTCTCTCTCTCTCTCTCTCTCTCTCTCTCTCTCTCTCTCGTCTCTCTCCATATATATATATATACACACATATATATACATTTATCTCATTATGTATCATATATATCTTATTATTACACTAAACCTAACATTTTATGAGCTAGATTTAGAAGGGATATATATGCCATTTTAAAACCTTATCTTAGGTTACATGATTTTTAAAATCAAATGGAAGGAGGAAGCAATTAAAATTAGATCACAGTATGCAAAGAGTGAAAGATATATCTTCTTAGTCTGCCTAAGAATTTCTACAGTGATGCATGATGCTTTGACCCAATAATTGAAATAGTCCCCTTTATCTCTCAGAAATGTCTTATTTTAAGTATTTTATAACCTCTCCCAATAGAAGAGATTTGAGGAATGAGAAATTTCAATGTCTCCTCTTCATTTCTTCAAAGATGAACTATCTGTCCTTTAAAGTAAGACTACATATAAAAATGCCTTTGAATTAACAGTGTGAGTGCAACTCAAATGGGAGATTGGGCCAGGATTTAACATGGCTGAAGACAGGAGGAGATATATTGGAAATACTCAGAAAAAAATCAACTAAAAATTCAGGTAATTGGAAGAAACCGAGGGACATAAATCGCAATGCCAAAATCGATCTGAAATAAGAGACTTGTAGATCAAACAAAACAGAGACTTCATAAAAACAAGACTTCATAAAACAGTATACCACTCCACAGGGATGTCAGTAACACTGCTAGCTGTACACTGAGCAACAACCACTATACTGAGATCTCGCCAAGAAACTGAAGGATTGCAAAAGTGTGGATGACTCAAGTCACACAGGATAGATTTTGGATATAAGGCCCCTTGCTTCTCTTGCCCTCCTCCACAAAGAGGATGCTACAACCTGGCAACAAATTTCACTGGCATATACGAGGGTGAGAGACCAGGAAACTTTTCTCTCCCCAACGGAACTTTTTAAATTTTTTCCTCTGTCATGTACCCTAGTGGCTAACTAGAAACTCTAGCAGCAGCAAAGTTAGGGACCACAGTGCAGCAGAAGCTGTGAAAGAAGTGAGTGGTGACCAGTGGCTTTAGAGAAAGACACAAATGGATGGGATTTAAACAGCATTGGGAAGTTGGCACTTGACCCTTTGGAGAGACTGAAAGGGAACCAAGCAGGCTTGGGCTGTCTCCATAGAAGTGAAAGCATCTCCACCCCCACCTTACAACAAGCAGTGTAACAGGATAGAGACATGTCAGTAGGTGTGGAACAGAGGAGGCTGTGCAAAGACTTGGGGGGAGTCAACTGTACATGGGACTGGGAGGATCCTCAGGCTGTCCTTGCCTGAAAGTACCACAGCAACTGGGAGAGCAGCATAGAGACAATCACAGTAAGGAAACATGGAAGGGCCTCCAAACATCATACATTAGCTGAACACCAGCCCCAGCCCTACAGCCAGAGGCCAAGATCTGCCCTATACCCAGTTCTAATTCTACTGCAGACTTGGAGGGGTTACATAGCAGAGTTCTGGGGTATTACATGCCCCGAACACTACCACAGAACTATAAACAGCAGAGGAATTTCATATTTTTTCATTTGTTTTGTTTTCCTTTTTCTGTCTGGTTGTTTTTTTAAATGCAGTTTAGGTTTTTAACCTTTATTTTTACTTTGTTCTACTCATTTTCTTTATCTCTTTCCTCAACAGTCTCTTTTGATTTTATGATATTTTCATGTGAGTGAAAATTATCTCTTGTATTTCTGGTTCACTTTGATATTCTCCTTCATTCTTTCTCTCCTGACCTCTGCTCCAGATTCCCAAAGTTGGGTTATCATCCATTAAGTTGGGTGATCATCCATTGTCTTCTAACCATGCTTCTACTATACTTCTTTTATTTCTCTATTTTGTCTTCTATCCATATATATTGTATATTTTAAAATATATATCTCTATCTATCTATCTATCTATCTATCTATCTATCTATCTATATTTTGGTACCAGGGATCAAACTAAGGACCCTGTGGTTGCAAGGTAGGCATGGTGGCACTGAGCTACACCCCCAGTCCCCCCATCCCTCTTAAATGTCCACCAGCATAGGGTAAAATCACTCCAGTAAAGGGAAACTCATTGCATATATGTTCCTGGTTTATGTTGGATTTTGTTATATAACTGTAGATTTGCTATTATGGTTAAAGGCACCAAATTAATAGTTACACAGTTTGTCAGTTTCTAGGCTGTGCTTAATGATATAGTTATTGTTAATTATACTACTTTAGCCAGGATGTCATAGGTGTTGTAATCAGTTGTTCTCCTTTGTATGACAACACTTCAATTGTCTGGGGTCATAACCATTACCACAGTCCAGAACCAAAGAATTGGATGCCTAGCCAAATAGATAGCAACAGCTCATCCTTAATAAATACACAAATGGCATCTGTGAGGAATAGACATTTCCTAGGGAAGCATCACTACTAATGATAAAGCTATCTGCCCTAAGAAATGTACAAGCATCAACACAGAAAACAAAATAAAATTTTAAAACATAGAAAATGACAAGAAACAGAAGCAAAATGTAATTGCAGACCTCCAGCCCACCAGGACAAGTCCAGGGAACAACAAAATAGAGGAAATCAGAAGCCACCCAACTGAATTTTCTGAAATGATAGCAGTAGAAGAAAAACACACATGAAAAAAATATGAAAAAATGCATGAAGCTATAAAGAAATCTCTCAGATTAAAAAAAGTGATGATCAAAATGGACATGCTCAATGAATCTAGAATACAGAAAAATACAGAAAAATAGAGAAGGTTAGGAAAATGATGGAAACTATGAATGCCCAACAGAGGGAAGAAATGGAATCCATGAAACAGATGCAAACATATATCAAGGAGATTAAAAATTTCATTGAAAATGAATATATGCAACTGATTGAATGAAACTGAGGACAGATTATCAGATCTAGAAGAGATGATTTTGCAAGTTAGTGACCACAAAAAGAAAAATACCTTAAAATAGCAAGAGATCATGAAAAATCAACCCCCAAAACTACAAGATGATGCAAAGAACAGCATAAGATTGATTGGAGTCAATGAGAAAGCCAAAGACTGTGCAAATGCCATAAAAAAAACTATTCACGGAAGTAATGGCAGAAAACTTCCAAATATGGAAAAAGAATTTGACACAAAAATAAATGAGGTATGGAGAACTCAACTTAGCCATGTCCAAAATAAATCTACATGAAGGGATACAATTATCAAGATTCCAGAAATTTATCCAAGAACAGAATGTTAAAAGCTATTAGAGAAAAGAAACAAATCACCTATGAATTAAAGCCCACCAGGATCACAACACACTTCTCAATATAAACCCTTAAGTCAAGGAGAGCTTGGAGAAAAGTATTTTAGGCTCTGAAAGAAAACAATCTGTACGGGCAGGGGATTTGGTTCAGTGGTTCCACTACCTGCCTTGCAAGTACAAGGTTCCAAGTTTGATCCCCACTACCAAAAAAAAAAAGAGAAAGAAATAAAGAAAACAATCTGTAATGACAATTGAAGTACCCTGTAAAACTATCTTTCAAAATCAATGAAGAAATAAGATACTTCCATAACAAAGAACAACTGAAAAAACTCATGATGACCAAACCAGGTCTACAAAATGCCCTGGAAGATGTTGTAGAAAAAGATAATTAAGACCACAATTTCAAGTACATTAATAGAATGAAGGCACAAGGCAGGACAAGCAGTTAAATAGAGGGAAAAGAAAGAGAACCAACAGCAGGAAAATAATATGATAAGGATAAGTCAATATATATCAGTTATAACTACCAATGTAAATGGTCTTAATTCACTAATCAGAAGAAATAGACTGGCAGAATGGATCACAAAACAAGATCCAAAAAAATGCTCTTTACAAAAAACACATTTAACTATAAAGAAAAAAATTCATGGACTGAAAACCAAAGGATGGAAAAACATACTTCATGCAACAGGAATCCAGAAAAAACAGGGAGCGCTATTCTATTTTCAGACAGTGCAAACCTCAAGCCAAGAGTGATAAAGAGACACAGATGCTCACTCCATACTTGTCAAGGGAAAACTCCAAGAAGAGACAATAATCATACATATATAGGCACCAAATACCGGTCCACCCAACTATGCAAAACAAATATTAACAGACATGAAAAATCTAATAAGAACTAATACCATTTCAATGGGGGACCTTAATATCCTACTGTCACAAACAGACATATTATCAGAAAAAGATCAACAAGGAATATCAGAACTGAACCAAATCTGTTAACTTAGAGGAATTCTGCATAGTATTCCACCTTACAACATCAGAGTACACATTCTAATCAGCTGAACCTGGGATTTCCCCAAAACGGACCACATACTAGCCTATAGAACATGCTTAAGTAAATGCAAATAAATTGAAATTATCCCATGCATATTATCAGAACATAATAAAATGAAACAGGAAATCAATGGTAAAAGAAATCACCAAGGCTTCATAAACATGGAAATTAAATCACACCTTCCCAAACAACCGATGGGTCATAGATTAAAGTAAAAAAGAAATTAGACAATTTTCACAATTAAATGAAAATGCTGATATAATGTAGCAGAAATTATGGGATGCAATAAAAATGGTCCTAAGAGCAAAATTGTTAGTAGTGAACACTCACATAAGGAAAAGAGTGAGCTCAAATAAACAACATAATGTTGAACTTCAAACATTTAAAAAAGAACAAGTCAAGCCCAACACTTATTTAGGGAGGAAATTCTAAAGATTATAGCAGAAATTAGTGCAATCACAACAAAGAAAATAATACAAAGAATCAATGGATCAAAGAATTGCTTCTTTGAAACATTAAATAATAAATTCTTAGCCAACCATATCAAAACAAGGAAAGAAAAATCCCAAATCCATGCACTTAGGAATAAAATGGGTGAAATCTCAAAAGACCCTGTAGAAATCCAGAACATAATCAGAAACTATTTTGAGAACTTTTATTCTAATAAAATGGAAAACACAGAAGAAATGGACAGATTCCTAGATTCATATGAATTACCAAAGCAGAATCATGACAATATTAAAATTATAAATAAACCAATATCAGTCAATGAAATTAAAGAGGTAATTAAAAACCTATCAACAAAGAAAAGCCAGGGTTCTGATGGATTCCCTCCTG
Organism: Heterocephalus glaber; assembly: GCF_000247695.1. The sequence continues at coordinate 30,300,558 of NW_004624748.1, read as the reverse complement.
AATTCTACAAGAAATTTATAGAACTAATGCCACTGCTCCTCAAACTCTCTAATGAAATTGAAATTGAAGCAGTACTCTCATAGTAATACATAGAAAAAAAAATCCCTGATAACAGAACCACAGAAGCATACAACCAAAAGAGATAACTACATGTGAATCTCCCTAATGAACACAGACACAAAAATCCTCAATAAAATATGCAAACAGAATGCAGCAGATCATTAAAGAAGATTACACACCATGACCAACTAGGATTCATCCCACGCATGCAGGGATAGTTCAACATACACAAATTAATAAATGTAGTAAATTATATTAACAGAGACAAGGACAAAAATGACATGATCATCTCAATATATGCAGAAAAAACATTTGACAAAGTCTAACACTCATTCATGTTAAAAACCCTATAGAAAATTGGAATGGATGATCATAATCTCAATCTGGTAAAAGTCATCTATGACAACCAATCAGAAACATCATACTAAATGGTCAAAACCTGAAAGTTTTCACTCTAAAATCAGGAACAAGACAAGGATTTCCACTATGACCACTCCTATTCAATATAGTTCTGGAAACATTAGCCACAGCAATTAGACAAGAGAAACAAAGAAAAAGAATAAAGTCAGGAGAGAAAGAAGTTAAACTATCATTATTTGCAGATCACATGATATTCTACATAGAAAACCCCCAAAACTTCACCACCAAAAGACTTCTAGATTTAATAACCTATTCAGTAGTGTAGCTGGATACAAACTACACACTCACCAATCAATAACATTCCTGTACACAAATAACAAACTCACTGAGAGAGAAATTAGGGAAACCATGCCTTTCAAAATAGCATGGAAAAAAATTAAATATTTAAGAATCAATATAACAATAGAAATAAAAGATCTTCATATTGAAAACTACAGTAATCTGAAGAAAGAGATCAAAGAGGACATCAGAAAAGAAAGATGTTTCTGTTCTCCATTGTTGGTGGGAGTGCATACTGGTGCAACCACTGTGGAAATCAATATGGAGATACCTCAAAAAACTAGGGTTAGAGGTCCGATTTAGTCTAGCTATTCCCCTGCTGGGTATCTTTCCAAAAGAATTAAAAGAATTATACCACAATGATATATGCTCACTCATGTTCATAGTGGTACAGTTTGTAATAGCTAGCACTTGGAAACTGCCCAGTTGCCCATCAACTGGAAACTGGATCAAGAAAATTTTTTTTAATAAAATGGAATGCTACTCAGCTATAAAGAATGAGAAACTAGAGTCATTCATAGCTAAATGGATGTACATTGGGTTGATACTTTTAAGTGAAATATATAGGACACACATGTAAATATAAAATAGTTTCTCTGGTATGAGAAACTGAAAATGTAAATAATGATCAAAATGTATAATAGATGATGTGAAACAGGAAGAAAAGGTCTAAAGGGGAAGGGGAAGTGGGAGGGAGAGGGGAAAGGAAAGGGACAATATGAGAAAAGGAAAAAAAATGGAGACAAAGTCTTCACAAATAGGGAGGGATGGAGAGGTTGAAGGGAGGAATGGAGACAAGGGAATGGAGAAAAATAAGAACCAAGATATGTCTGTAAAGGTACAAGTTCCCAATAATGAATGTAACTGTATTGTATACCTAAAATGTACCAGTTAACTTAATGAGAAAAAGGAAAGAAAGAAAGAAAGAAAGAAAGAAAGAAAGAAAGAAAGAAAATGGGAAGATATCTTTTGTTCACATGTAGGAAGAATCAACATAATAAAATGGCCACACTTTCAAAATATTATACAGATTAAATGCAATCCCAGTCAAAATAACAATAGCATACCTCACAGAACTAGAGAAAATATTCCTAAAATTCATTTAGAATCAAAAGACACCCAGGATAGCCAAAACAATTCTGGGCAACAAAGGCAAGGCAGAGAGAATCACAATCTCTTCCCTGCAATTATACTACAGAGGTATTATGATAAAAACAGTGTGGTTCTGGCAAAAAAAACAGACTCAAGAATCAGTGGAACAGATTAGAAGATTTAGAAACAACTCCAAACACACTTAGTCAGCTTAATTTTGACAAAAATGTCAAACACCTTCACTGAAAGAAAGATGGCCTCTTTAATAAATAGCGCTGGAAAAAATGGATTTCCACTTGATGAAGCTAGACACATGTCTTTCACCATGCACTAAACTAAAATAAAAATGAATCAAATATCTAAATATTAAAACAGAAACACTAAATCTGCTGGAAGAGAAAATAGGTGGAACTTCTTGAAGACATAGATGGAGGCAAAGACTTTGTACAGAAAACCCTGATTGCATGGGCAATACTATGAAGAATCAACAACTGGGATCATATTTTATTAAAAAGCTTGTGCATAACAAAATAAATCACCAACAAAGCAAAGAGACAACCAACGGAGTGGGAAAAAATTTTTTCCTGCTGTTCCTCAGACAAAAGATTGATATCTAGAATATATAAGGAACTTAAAAAATTCAACCCCCCCAACTTAAAGATCTAATACAAAAATGGACATCTGAGATGAATACACACTTCTCAGATAAAGAAATACAAGTGGGAAATAAATACATGAGAAAATGTTTAACATCATTGATCATTCAAGAGGTACAAATCAAAACAATACCAAATAGTTTCTCTGGTGTGAGAAACTAAAAGTGTAAATAAGGACTAAAAATATAATAGATAATGTGAAATAGGAAGAAAAAGGGAAAAGGGGAAGGGGAAGTTGGGGGGGTAGGGGAAAGGAAAGAAGGGAATGGAATTAATATGAGAAAATGAAAAAATGGAAACAAAGCCTTTGTAAATAGGGAAGGGTGGAGGGGTTGAGGGAGGGCAGTGGAATGGGGGAAAAAATAACAACCAAGAGAAATTACATAAAGGTCCAAATTTCCAATGATGAATCCCATTATACTGTATACCTAAAATGTACCAATGAAATTAATTTAAAAAAATACTGAAATTTCATTTCACTCCTGAAAGAATGGCTATTATCAAGAAATCAATCAATAACAAATGTTGGAGGGGCTATGGGGAAAAAAGAATCCTTCTCCACTCTTGATGGGTGTGTAGACTTGTGCAACCACTGTGGAAATCAGTGTGGAGATTCCTCAAAAACTCAAACTAGAGGTTCCATTTGCACCAGCTATCCCCCTTCTTGGTATCTTCCCCAAAGAATTAATAGCATAATACCACAGTGATATATGTATACTCCTGTTCATAGTAACACAGTTTGTAATAGCTATATTTTGGACACAACTCAAATGCCCATCAACCAATAAATGGATTGAGAAGATGTGGTTTTTATATAATGGAGTACTACTCAGCCATAAAGAAGGATAAACTTGAGACATTTATAGCTAAATGGATGCATCTTGAGACCATATTGTTAAGTGAGCTAAATCAAACACACATCCCTAAATATCACATTGTCTCTCTGGTGAGAGAAACTGAAAATGTAAATAAGGACCATAATGTATAATAGATGTTATGAAATAAGAAGAAATTGTCAACATAATACCAGGTGTCAGATACTTTGTTGATAATGAAAATGTTTTATGTAAAAAAGTGTAGTTTTTAGGAGAAAAGTTGAGAGATAGATTAGCAACTGAAAACATATTCTTTTAAGATCATGATACACAGTGTATTTACCATTGTTATTTTCCAATTATTTTGTTACAAAATTTTTTTCATAGAAGTGTTTTTATATTTTCTTTATTAATATCTACTTAGATTACATTAAAATAAAAATGTCTTCTTTCTATAGTAATCTGCATTACTCTGAAAATTTAAAACCTTGGTGCAAATTCTGATGCCCCAGGGTAACATTAGGGATTATTCTATAATTAATTCTGAATTTTGATGATTTTCTTTTGGATAAATATTAGTATAAAAATAACACCTAGTAAAGAGTATTTCCATTTCATTGCAGTAAAACAATTTCACCAATGACAATCTATGTATATGCAAAATTAAAAAAAAGTTACTAGTACATGTTTGCCAAACATAATAATTTCATTCATTGTAGGGAATTGGTACATGTACATAACACATTTCAATTTCTTTTTTATTTCTCCTTCCCTTCAACCCTATGATGGACTTCTGATATTTTGATTATAAAGTGATGTGGACAAGTTCTCCTTTGGCCATGGCTATTTGGTGTTCTATATGCCTTACTCATCTATATGTTTATTTTTTCTCTGAATTTCAGAAGTTTTCTGCCATTATTTCTATGAGCAGGTTTTTATGTTATTTTTGTTGTCTTCTGATTTTTCACTTATTCCAATTATTCTTAGATTAGTCTTCTGTGCACCTAGCACAGACTCACCTAGCAGTTGTTGGTTTAATTTTTAAATTTCTCATATTGCTTTTAAGATGTCTTTGAGTAGTTGATCTCAGAAGGTATCATTGTCTTCTAGTTCTGACATTTTTTTGTGATATAGGATTATCCTGCTCTTCATACTTTAAATGTAATTTTTAATCTCTTTGAATTCTTATAGAAACATTTTCATGCACTCTAATTCTTTGAACTAATCATTCATTTTTTTTTATGTTTGGCTTCTTTTATTTAGCATAATTTTTTATTGTTTAATACTGCTCTATTATATAGATATACCACAATTTATTCACCAAGTGATGAATATTTGGCTTGTTTCCCCTTTTTGTTTCCTATGAATAAAGCTGCTAACAATATTCACATATATGTTTTTATATAGATATATATTATGTTTTCATTTCTCTTGGATAGATCTCTAGGAGTGAAATTGTGGGTCATTTGGTAAATTTATTCAAACTGAAAATTTAAAATAATACTTTTCAACTTTAATTTTTATAGAATTATAATGGAACCCATATGGAAAATGACATTGAATTCCTGGGCTAAAAAGCTGTTTCTTCAATTGTGCCCAGTTGGGACTGAGAAAGACTGGGTCTTCTTGCATGTTTAACGCTTCTTCCATTTGACCACAGCTGTAGTCCAGAAGAAAGTACTAACAGAAGGAGACCCCTGACAGTCCTGATGGCTTCCCTCAAACTTCTAAAGGCAATAGGTAACTGCAAACAATCAGCTCAGACTTGCTTAGCCTTACTGTTTGCATGAGTAGACTTGTATGAGACAAATATGTTGGCACATAGTAGGACACATGTGGACTGGAGAGAACACCCTAGAGTCTGAAAATGGGGACCAATAGAACCTGGAGAATGTCTGTTCCTTTGGCCTAGAACCGTTCTGTGAGAAGAAGGTGACTGAACTACAAGAGCACTTTGTCAACAGAGAAGTTTCCTTTATGTGATGTTATTTATCTGGGCTTTTTTCTTTTCTAAAAAATTCTTTTCTTGTATACATTTTAGGTATATAATATGTTTGCATTTATAATTGGGTGCTTGTACCTGTCCATGATGTATCTTGGTTCTTATTTTTTTCCCCATTACCTGTGTGCCCTTCACCCCCTCTACCCTTCCCTATTTACATAGATTTTGTTTCCATTTTTTTCTTTTCTCATAATTTTTCCTTTCCCTTCTTTCCTTTCCCTTTCCCCTCCCACTTCTCTTACCCCTTTGGACATTTTCTTCCTATTTTAAACTAACAATTATTCATTTTAATCATTTTAATCCTTATTTACACTTTCAGTTTCTCACACCAGAGAAACTATTTGGTATTTACAAAAGTGTGTTCTATTTATTTCACTTAAGACTATGATCTCAATGTGCATCCATTTAGCTATAAATGTCTCTAGTTTCTTGTTCTTTACGGCTGAGTAGTACTCCATTTTATAAAAAAACCCACATTTTCTTTATCCAGTTTCCAGTTGATGGGCACTTGGGCTGTTTCCAACATTTAACTATTACAAACTGTGCTACTATAAACATGGGTGCACATATATTGCTGTGGTATGATTCGTTTAATTCTTTTGGGATGATACCCAGCAGGGGAATAGTTGGGTCGAATGGGACCTCTAGCCCTAGTTCTTTGAGGTATCTCCATAATGATTTCCATAGTGGTTGCACCAGTCTGCATTCCCACCAACAATGGAGAAGGGTTCCTTTCTCCCCACACCCCTGCCAGCATTTGTTATTGGTTGATTTCTTGATAGCAGCCATTCTTTCTGGGGTGAGGTGGAATCTCAGTTGTTTTCATCTGC
>NW_004624748.1:30262025-30294304 GCF_000247695.1 Heterocephalus glaber | reverse complement strand
CCTGCCAGCATTTGTTATTGGTTGATTTCTTGATAGCAGCCATTCTTTCTGGGGTGAGGTGGAATCTCAGTTGTTTTCATCTGCATCTCTTGAATTATCAGTGATGTTGAACATTTTTTTATATATTTATTTGCTGGTTTTACTTCTTTGTCTGAGAAATGTCTGTTCATTCAGATGCTCATTTTTGAAGTGGGTGTCATTCATTTTTGTATCATTTCATTTAGCTCATTGAACTTTCTTTAATGTCTTCTGAGAGCTCTTACAAATTTTTGATTATTACTTCAATTATATATTTATTTATATCTCCTCTAATCCTACTTTGAATTGTTTTATAAACTCCTCTATTATGCTTTTGAGTAATTCAAGTATGTGGGTTAAACTATATGGGCAACTAGCTCCCTGGATTGGCTTCAGGGAAATTTGTGCTTTTGGGAGGGAATTTGTTGCCTTTTCTTCACATGCTTCTATTGTTTGTTTTGTTTTGTGCTGAGATTTGTGAATACTTATAATCTAAAGACTTTTTTGCTAAAATAGTGATCTCTTTGTGGCTTTTAAGTGATATACTTTGGGTGTGGCTAACTGTAACCATTTACACAGCCCCCAAATTCAACCGCTCTTGCTATTTTGGGAAAGGATGGTGCAGTGTATTTAGTCCAGCAACCAAGTTCTCTGGGAATATACTCTAGTAGTTTTAATGTCACAAAGGCAATCTGAGTGTTGGCTTGAAGAGAAATAGCAACAATTATGTTACTTTGTTAATATTAAGTGGAACAGCTAGAGTAGTTTTGCTCAAGACAAATTAGATGTTAACATACAGTAAGAACCAGTTATGTACCTCCCTTATTCCTACAGAAGAAACCACCAGTTATGATGTAAACTTTGACTTACAGCTATATCTCTGCTAATGGTAGAATATATCTAAACAGTAATTTTACAGAGCTAAATATCAGAAAATTAACAAAGCTTTATGGTTGTACTATTAAAATTTAGAGTTTAGAAATAGGATGCAAAAGGAAAACATCAAGACCTGAAACTCTATGATATGAGAAAGAAGAGAGAGAAGTGGTAAAAAAGGATCTTATTTGGGTATAGAAAGATTTCTATAGAATTAGAGGACAAAAAACAAAAAAAAACTGGCAAGAAAAAGAAGAAAAAAGTGAAAAAGTGAGAAAAAGGAATAAATTATGCAAAAAGTAAAAATAAGAGAGAAGTAATTAAGGAAAGAAATTATAAAAGGAAAAAGAGGAAAAATAGAGAAATAAAAGAAGAAAAAATTAGAAGCAAGGTTGAAGGACAAAGAAAGATTATGTAAGCCTCAGAAAACTAGGGAAGGAAAGAAATAAAACATGAATAAAACAAAACAAAAACTAAGAACAATGCTCATACAAAAACAAAACAAAACAAAACAAAAAACTACAACCAAATGAAAAAAATTTTAAAAGCAAGGAAAAAAAGAAATGTCAAGCCTATTGTTATCTTCTGGAGTCTACAGTTTTCTGGCAGTGTCTAATTCAAGGCATCGCTTTACTTTTTTGCTAGGCAAGGGAGGCAATTAGAGCCCAGATCCATGGATAATCATCAGGAAGCCAGCAGTCAGATTAGGGTAGGGTACCAGATCTGGGACTTTCAAACCCATGGAAACTCAGGATGAACAGGGCCTCTGGTCATGGGGGTGATGCCATTCAGCTGACAACACTATGGGTGTCCCTTGCTAGCCTGACCACAGCTTTTTGACTGTGAAGATTTCCCATGATTATCCATCACCCAGTTATTGTGTGAATTTAACACTGGGAGCCCTGAAATGAAGGCAATAAATACATGACTTCCCTGAGTTCCATGTTCAGTCGTCTCCTCCCTAGAATGGCATCCAACCAAGGACTCTATCCAGGGATTATGCCATATGCTTGGATTGGAGTCATTCACCAGCTATTTTAGCACATGGCATCTACTGGTGCATTCCACTGGTAGATCTCTCCTTGCAGAGATGTGGAGGCCTCTGCAACCCTCTGCAGGCCTCTTTCACTGTGTCTCTGTAGATTAGAACTTCCTTTCTCACAAACCATGACTCAGGAGCAGAGATAAAGTGCAGATTGGCCCTTCCTTTTCTGCATTGTGGTCTACCTCTATAATTTCTCTGTAGGCTCCAATTTGGCTATTAATCCTTCTTGGGTAACAGATATCTACCTCCCTCCTTTTGTGCCCTAGTTGTTATTTTCCAGGGCTTAGATTCCAAATTTTGGAGAGGCTGATTTGTTGATGCTTCCTGCTCTCACCATCTTCCCAGAATTCCCACAAAATATTTTAAAGAAAAGTATTGTTTTCAGTTTCAGTGAATATTTATTCTTGGATTATTTAATTATGGAAAAGAATAAATTAGGTGTGTTTGTTAGTTACTTTTCTCTCCTTGCTGAAACAAAATACCTGACACCCAAAGTAAAGAGGGAAGGGGTTTATTTTGCTTACAGTTCATAGAGCTTTCATTCCATAATCAGCTGGCTCTGAGGCTAGGATGGCAAACAAGTATTCAGAGGAGAAACAACATGGCACTCACAAGGCAGCAGAAGTAACAAGAGGGATTCAGTTTATAGTGGCTGAAGACAAAAAAAGCAACAAAGTTCAACAGCATCTTTCTGTCCCTTTTATCTTATTCAGGCTACTGGGATTAGGGTGGTACCAAACTAATCACTCATCTGTAGGGGTTTAGTGATCACACACCCTTAAGCCCAGCATTACACATTCCAGATTCAACTACCTCTGAAAAAGAAAGTCCCACCTCATCTGCATGAGGCTTTGGGAGGACATCTAAACACAAACCATAACAAGGTGGTTCCCTTCAATGACAAGCTCAAGCACATATGACAATTCCTAAATTACTTATTTTGAAATAATTTTTGTTCCATAAATTTGAGAATATAGTACAAGTTTTTCTATACACTTCATCCAACTTCCCTTCATACTAATTCAATATATAAGCAAAGTAGACTTATCAAACTTCAGAGAGAATTTGTATTCCCAAAATTTTCAACATTATTTTCCTTTGCCAGATCCATTTGAGAAAAATGTGCCATGCCACACTCCTCCCATCTATGACAGTCCTTCCTTTGGTTACTTTTATGACTTTGATACTTTTGAAATTTTTGAAATGATATTTTGTAGACTGACTGTGGATTTGCTTTTCTTTAATGTGTATTGTAGTTATGGCTTTGAGGATGAATACCATAGATAAGCTTATATCATATCAGGGTGTATATGTATACACATGAGGACTCTGGTGGCGTTAATCTTGATTTTTCAGTTACCATGATGTCAGCCATATCAATGATTACTATAGGAAGAGAGAAAAGGGGAACACATAGCTAAAGAAAGACAAAATAAGAGTTTATAGTGAATGGACAACTAAGGAAAAAACATGAGGGATAAAGCTAATAATAGTTATTATAGTAGAGATTTTGTTAAATTGTTGTGCCAACATATGGACAGCGAGTCAAAAGATTGAATGCCAAGTTTTTATTTCACCGGCCCGAGTCCAATCTCAAGGACGCAGCCCCAGAGAAGGACCCCGGACTTCTTTCAGCTGCAATTTTTAAGCAGTTTCAGAACCAGGAAGTTGGCTCTCTCTCGAGCTCCAGTGGCGCAATCGGTTAGCGAGGTAAGCGGTGAGGGCGGGGCGGGGGGGGGGTGCGGCAAGCGCAGTTACAGAAGCAGAGCGGCCGCTATGGGAACTACATTTTGCAGTTTTTCTCAGAACACTTATTTTGACAAAAACACTTATCTTGACAAACTACCTGGGGGTTCAGGCAGAGGTCAAGGCCATGCATAAATGGAGATTTTACTAAAAATGGAGGCACAGCGGCTAACTTGACTCAAGCCTCACAAAAAAAAGTACATTTTAGGTGGTCAGTACACAAAAATTATATGTGAGATGATAAATATATTAATCTGACTCACCATAGTAATCACTTTACTACCTAGATGTGTCTCATACCATAAAGTTGTAAACTTCAAATATACACAATAAAATTTATTTTAAAATAAAATTAAAATTCATTATAGACTATGCTTAAGGTTCCTAACCTGAACAGATAATGCTTCTTAACAGTGATTGATTCCTTTAAGTGCTTTATTTAAACAAGTGCTATGACTATTTACTTAACAGGAAGTTTCCCTTTTAGTTTGTATTACCATAAAGTACCATAACTTTGATTACTTTTTTCTATTTCTATATTTTATCACTAAATACAGACCCTGCATTAATTTAAGTATGTTTTTCAACAGGGTATGAAGTTAATTGACACTCTCTCCATGGAATTAAATTAAATCTCATAGCATAGTGTCCTACTTAATTGGAGTAGTAATTCCTCTTAATAGGGACACTTGCAGGTAATTATGTAAGGCTCAAATGAGGCTTATGGGTCCAGAGGAGGATCAAAGTTTGATATTTTTTCTTTTAATTTCAAGATTTCTGGCACCAATTACCTACTAACCACAGATGTTTAAATATTTAACACTATAGACTTAATCCTGACCACCTTAAACTTGAACTTATTTGAGACTTTTGGTTATACTTGTTAGGGTCTGAAATAAGTGCAATTTCAGCCTTTTCTCATATTCATGAATTCTAAGAGCTCTCCTACCTTTTTGACCTAGGCTACTGATATGGGAAATAGTTTCTGTCTCAAGCAACCACATAAAAATCTCTGGTTGTAAGAAAATTGATTGCAATTTCTATTCTATATTTTGCTATTATTTCATTTTAACCATTATTGACATTAAACAAGAAGAGCAGAAATTCCTTTATCCAAAGAGAAATTGTTTTGGGTTTTTTTTTTGGTACCGGGGATCGAACTCGGGTCCTTGAGCTTGTGCACCAGGGAGAGAAATTGTTTTAACAGAAAATAACCTACATTTGAATAAATGCTAAAGAGACCTCAGAAGATGATAAAATGTTAGCTCATCTTTACAGGTGCTAATAATTAAATTATGAAAAATGTGAATTTTTAATTCATCTTTCATTTGGAAAATTGATGCCTAATGAAGGATTTATCAGGTAATAATATAATAATTACTAAAAGAATTTTTAGTTATGCATGTTAAGATATATCTCAAAAGAAAGCACTGATGTGCTTATTTGCAGGGCATTTCTGCATAACTTTAAACTATAAAATATTGTAGGTAACTATTAATCAAATAAAAAATGTATTATAAAATATATAATATAGTTAAATAGTAGATTGTGGTAAAAGGACACTGAAAGAATAAATGTTTTCTACTATGACTCTTGCATTATTTTAGTCACCATCTATTCCTTCTCACTCTCCCTACCAACTTCAAAATGTGTAGACAATAGTGGCTAAAAGTGCATCCATTTGTCACTTCTACTATTTCCTGTGAGACTTGCTACCTGTTTCCCAATCCAGTACTGCATTAAAAGTTTGAGGAGAGAATATTTATCAAAAAACAAACATACAAAAAACAAAAATCTCTGAATAACCTTGCCAAATGTATTTGATGATATTCTAAGATGATATTCTAAGGATTCTTCTTGGAATCCTCATATAGAATTATTTTATATATAATCACAGGTATATATTGTCTTTATGATTAGTATAAACCCCTTAGCTAATGGTCTTCAATTAAATTCTTCTTTGCATAGAAAAACTTTCAGCACAGTACCAAAGAGCTCAAGATTTACAGTTAAATAAATATTTAGTTATTAAATACTCGCTTAACTTTGGCCTGAATATTTTAACTAATCTATTCTCTCCAATGACTGTGTATCATATATATATATATATATATATATATATTTATATATATATATATAAAATTGATAAAACTCACACATATTGCACCTTACTATGGTTTGAACTAAAATGTATCCCAAAACTCTCTTGTGTTCAGAGGTGGAGCTACTGGAAGGTGAGTGGATCATGTGGGACACTACACAACAGTAGATAAAAGCCCTGATGTGTTACTGCTGAATATGCTGTCCTGTCACGTGCAGAATATTCTGTTAGGAGATGGGGCATAGTTGAAAGAAGTGGGTCATGGAAGCATGACTTTTGGTACTGTATTACATCCCTGGCCCCTTCCTCTATTTCTCTTTGTCTCCTTTCTGCTTTCTGGATGCCATGAGATGAGAATCTTTCCTCCACCATGCCCTCTGCTAAGATGTTTCTGCCTTGGAAACAGATGACCATAGAAACTTCTGAAACCATGAGCCAAAAGAAACCTCTACTCCTTTAAATTGTTGGTGTTGGGTAATTCTGCCCCAGCAAAGAGAAGAAGGTGAAAGTTTCTACTTTGTACTGGAACATCTATTAGACACTAGGTATGTCATAGTGCTTCAAGGAGCTACGAACTTTGACCATATGGAAGTCAAACAATGGAGGTAATGATAAACCACAATTAGAAGAACCAAAGCTGATGCTTTCCATGAAAATCTATTCCAATAATTCACATGTGATAACAAAAAGGTACATTTATTTATTCTCTTAAACTTATAATAAATCTGACTTTGAGGGTCCCATCTATTAAAGTAAGTGAGAAATCAAATGCAATATGTAATATATACCAATCTACCATTTGTCTAGTGTTCCACAAAATCATAATTCAGTTGTGGTGAGAAAAAGCCATATTAATTACTCTCTGTCTTTATACCATGATGGCTATCTCTGATACCCTTTATCCATGCTAATACTTTGTTGCTATGATATGCTTCTTCTAACATGCAATCTAACACACAGTAAGCTCTTCTAGAACACTTCACAATTAAATCATGACATTATCTTCCTAGATGTGAAGCTACTTTGCCAGATCTCAAAAAGGCATAAACAAACTTACCTTCAATATTAGTATGGTATTCTATGTGGAATTTAAACAGATAAAGTTTACTGAAAATTATTGATTTTCTTTAAATAACTTTTTAATTTAAACAAGTACTGTAAATGCTTATTCACTTATCTTTAGAACACTGCCCTCTCCTTGACCTGGAATAAATTGCCACAGTCTCTTATTTTAACTTTTCTCTCTTCACAGGCATTCATCTCTTTCTGCTCTTGATTTGTGTAATACTTAGGAAACATAGGTTTCCAGTGGAAAACTAACATCTCATTTTCTATAAGTATAGTTGTATCTTTTTCTCCACAATTCATACCTTACATTATCCATAAGCTGAAGCATATCTTGGTGAGGCAGGGCAAAAAAAAATCCATTTTGCAATTGCTTAAAATTGCAGAAAAAAATCATGGATGAAATAATTACTATCAAATAAATGTATCACATAACAATAATTGAAGATTAAATTTTATGTAGCAAAGAAAAATATTATTGTGGAAAATAAAGAGCTGTGAATTACAAGATTTGTTTGTAGTAAAAAATAAGACATTCTCTTTTAAGTGCTATGTGAAAAAGTAGGGAGAGAACATCTCCATAACTAGAAACATACATGATAAAATTCCCTAAAATGAGACAAAATAAAAGTTAGCATGTGACAACATATATTGAAAAAAGAAAAATAAAGGGCTATGAGCATATGTGACATGTCATAGAAGACTTTATAGAATTTATAAAAACTAATTTTGATTCTAAGTGCTGAGTAGAGATAATCATGTTTACAAAAATAAGTTATCTGATTTTCTTTTTATTTTTAAAAGTACACTTTGATACTTTCAGAGAGATATATTTGGAATAAAGTAAGAGAAAGATTTGGGGATATTTTAAAAAGTGGCTGCAAATGTCCATGTCACAAAAAAGTGTGGTAAGGAGAAAAGATGGGACGTCATATTTGCAATATATAATTTTCAGAGTTTTACACACATAATAAGCATGTAATAAACAATATCATTTATGTCAGCAATGTGATTATTTGCAGAGAATATTTTGTAGTCAGAGTTAAAAACTAATGAATCATGTAAGAAACAAAGAATTGATATGATTAGGTCATTATGCTAAATATTGCTCATTTTAATTGACTGTTTATTAAATTTTAAAAAATAAAAATTTATTTTTAAAAATAAAATTTTTCTAGATACACATCAAAAATTATAAATATAAATGGAAATTTTCTTTCTCTGAATTTTGTACTATTTTTTCAATTTTTAAAATTTGAAGTATGATTTTCTGAGCACATATTCACCATTGTATTTAATTTTTAAAATATTTACAAATACTTTATTAAAGATAATCCCTTTGGAAGTAATAAAAGTGATATTGGATTATACAGTAAAAGGAAGAACAATAAAGATAATTTATTTTGATTGAAATTTTGTTAGTTTTAAAGATGGTTTAAACTAATTACATTATCATCTGTATCCTGAAAAAAATGAAGCAATTATGTAAAACATATAGTTTTTCATTGAAAATGATATTTACATATAAATATAAGCATATTTCATGTTTATAGTCATATGTAAATATGACAAAATTTAACATGTAATTAACAAATACGGAATTTTTATTTTAAAATAACACAAAGAATAAATATCTATTGAAGAAATGAAAGCTTTATGAGAAGTATGTATACATTTTCATTGTTATCAACTGAATTATTTCTCTGGTTAGGGCTTTAGCAATGAGTATAAGGGAAGATATGACATATCATCTAAAACTTTGAGATTTGAAACAAGGATTGTCTCAATTATACATGTGCAATTTTTTTAGTAACTGTACCTGGTGTATTAGAAGCAAAGCTTATATTTCTGACCTCGAGATTTTTATACTTATGATAAAATTTGATTATCTTTACATTTCCTGAAAAAAAATAATTGGACTAATGGAATGTTGTAGTAGTTTTTGATAATAATAATCTAACAAGTTAAATTTAGAGAAAATACTACCAAAAATAATGGAAAGGAGAAAAGAGGAGGAGTGCATAAAAACATAAATTATTTCCATAGGACACTTATCTTTTAGAACTTGTTTGTATTTTCATTAATTTAATTCTCAGGAATATGAAGATTTGTAACTTCTATTTTACAGATAGCAAAAAGAACAAAGTAGTCACAAAGAGTTTAAATCACTTTTTCTACTAATAAGCTTTGTTTATAAAATAATCTTAAATTGTGTGGAAATTATTTTGTACCTATTTAATTCTTGGAATTTTGTAATCGACTAATAAGTTTGTGGCCTTGAATTGTAGCACAGCAAGGATTCTGTCAGCAGCATCCAGCTTTTAATCAGCTGTGCTCTGCTACCAAATTTTCAGTGTAGACTTCTATTGAAATGAGAACCAAACACATTTTTCAGTGCACCAATGTATCATTGCAAGGGTAGTGTTGTACAGAACTCTGCAAAAATTGGTGATTAAAGCTATTTGAGATAATAAAGATATTATAAAACTTTTTTGATTCAAAATACCTTTAAAAGAATCAATTTATGTTTTATTAATAAACACTATGATATGCTCCAGGAATTCAAAATAAGTAAAGCATAATATTAAGGTTTTAGTTTCTTACAATTTTATGGTAAGGCTATCATATATGTGCATATATATATATATATATATATATATATATATAATATAGTGGGAGTTTTAATAAAAAGTTCTTCAGTGCACATAGTATAAACTCTGACCAATATAAAAAACATGATGTTCAGGTGATAAAAAACATTTAAAAATAAATTTAAAAGATAAAACGTCATGAAAAAATTTACTACAAGTGAAAGATGTGCTATTATTAATTACCCTCAAAATACTCCCCCAACTTCAAATTCACTTGTTCTTTTCTTCTTGCTATTTTCTGAAACAGTTATGTAAGTTGTCGTTCTTGAGGTTTTATGAGGTTTGATCTTTCTTGAATGTCTTTATGAAGTATGATGAAAAATATGTTTACTGCTTCTACCAAGTGACATGGAATGGAAAGGCAGGCATATAAAACCCCAAAGTGCATCCTCATCCACCTCATTCACAATATCTGGCACCATGCAACTTCAACCATAGTCACAATGACTATAAAAGGTAAATATTTTGAATGGATTCATGGATATTGAGGTGGCCATGACAATGCCAATAAGACCCAGAGAAAAGAGAGTTTCCTGAACTGCTTCAGAAAGTGACAATAATTCTTGTATAAATGTGTTTACAGAGCAGGAGTAATTTTTGGGCTATTAATCCAGTTAGTCCTTCACTGTAATTTTTTTTCATTTAAACATTCACCATAGTGTTTGATAACACCACAGATGCACATGTGCACATATTTATAAAAAATAGTTCATATTTTCTGTTCACTTTCTTCACAATATAAAATATTTCTGGATTTATACTTTAAATGCTGAAATTTACTCCTCATATAAATTAATTCATGACACTTTCTTGACCCAAAATAACTCCTAAAACTGAGAATAGTTTACTATATTGTCCAAGTTTATTTTGGCTGTTGCACTCAGTAGTGTTTTGGTTAAAAAAAAAACAAAAAACTGAGAGGGAAATTTTTGGTTTTTTTTTCATTTTGATATATTTAGGAGGGTTGTGAAATGTGAGTATTCTATTTATGGGCATCTGTGGAAAAATCAGATATTATTACTGCATTCCATTATTCCAAGAATGAAAAAGATGATAGAATATTATGGACATCTTTATGGACACAGGCCCTATAATTTATACAAAAATTTCCAATTTTTTGAATGACACAACTTATTACAACTAAGATATATTTAATATTTTTATAAAGTTTTATACTACAAAATCAATAAAGAATTAAAAGAATCATACCACGGTGATATATGTGCACCCATGTTTATAGCAGCACAGTATGTAATAGGTAAAACTTGGAAACAGCCCAATTGCCCATTAACTGATGACTGAATAAAAAAGATGTGATTTTTTTTTTTATAAATGGAGTACTACTCAGCCATAAGGAATGAGAAAGTAGAGATATAGCTAAATGGATACTCATTGAGGCCATATTTTTAAGTGAAATAAATAGGACACGTGTAAATACTGAATAGTTTCTCTGGTGGGAGAAACTGAAAGTGTAAATGATTATCAAAATGTAGAATAGGTAACATGAAATAGGAAGAAAAGGTCAAAAGGGGAAGGGAAAAGAAAAGGGGAACAGTAGGGGAAAGGGAAGAAAGGAAAGGAATAAATATGAGAAAAGGAAAAAATGGAAACAAAGTCTTTGTAAATATTGAGAGGTGGAGAGATTGAAGAGAGGGCAGGGGAATGGGGAAAAATAAAAAACCAAGATATATCATGTAAAGGTTCAAATTCCCGATAACAAATGTCATCACATTGTATACCTACCTGCCGCGCAAGCGCAAGGACCTGAGTTCGATCCCTGGTACTAAAAAAAAAAAAACCAAAAACATTGTATACCTAAAATGTACCAATAAATTTAATGCATTAAAAAATCAAATTTATTTTGAAAATATATTTCAGAACAAAACTAGGTTACTAATTTTCCCATTTCTAGGACACAATAACCACCATGCACAAATTTGAGAAGAACTTATTTTTATCACAGATTCAGAGGGATTTATTTCATGGCCAGTTGGCCAAAGGCAAATGAAACATGTTGGAAGGATTTGGCAGATCACCGCTCACCCCATGGCAGCTAGGAAGCAGAGAATGACTGGGTGAGACAGTAACAAGAATACATCCTTCTAGGTCATCCATTCAACAAGCTGCCTCTTCACACCTGTTCCCACATCTTATCAAAGCATTCACCTATGGAGTCATCAATAAATTAATCCACTATGAAATGAATTTTAGTATCTCCATCATGCAATCATCTTCCAAAATTCCCACCTCTGAATATATGAGGCATTTGCCAGAAATATTTGTCCTAAACTATAACAAAAAATAAACAACAAATAAAAACTACTAAGCTCTGATAATTTCAATGATAATTTCTTCCAATAGAGTCAACTAAGTTGCAAATAGGTCCAGAAAATGGGATAGGAAAAAATACTACCCAAAACAAATAGCAATTACTCTAAAAACAAAAGACCTTATAAAAATTTTAAAAAAGAATATATATAATGAATAAAGATTCATGTTAACAAATATAGACAGAACTTATTATATTTGACAAAAATAGAATATATCCAAAGATACAGCTATTTCACCATTAACTAATCAATGTAAATGTTCATATTAACAAGCTGAATAAAAAAATCTATCCTGTCATCTCAATAAATACAGAAAAATAATTTGAAAAAATTGATACAGTGGTACCTCAGTTCATGAACTCAACTCTTCCCACAATTTTCTTCACAAACCAAATTAAATGAGAACTGAATCAAATTCAATGATTAGGTTCAATGTCATCTTTATGAGAAACTCTGATTAAGTTCTCATCCAGTTTGGTTTGTGAGCAGAGTCCTAGAAAGAATTGAATTGATGAATCAATGTACAATTGTATTTATTTATGATAAAACATAGTCATTAAAGTGATAATAAAAAATAGAACTGCTTTTACATAATGAAAGAAATCTATAAAATATCAGAGTAGTACTCTATTGTCTATAAATGCCATATTTTCTTTGTGCATTTATCTATTGGTGGACACATATGTAGGCTACTTCCATGATTTAGTTATTATGAATTGTGATGTCTTTTCTCCCTAATTTTATCTATAGGCATTATTATATTTCACTTAAAATTGCAGAAACTAATTTTGTAGATTGATATAAACATGTCCTAAATTTATGTGTCAAGATGAAAAAGTGCATATATATTTTTACAAAAATACTAAGTGTAGAATACTTTCTAAATTTTATAAAGTATCAAATTGCTACAGTGAACAAAATAAAAAATGTACTCACAGGAAATATAAAAGATACATTGAGCAATTGAAAGGGACATGCATCCTCAAAAGGGATTCCCCATAATTCCTAATTTTTCTAATCCAAGTGTAAGAACTATTAAATACAGGATTGCTAATCCCTGAAAGACTATTGGAATTCTTATATATGCAAATGATGGAAGATAAAAGAGGATTAGGACAAATACTTCTCATCTTATATTTAATTTTATTCAAATGGACTGACTTGAGGTGAAATATAAATCTATAAAATTTTCAGATAAAAACCTTAGGAACTAAAATTAGCAATATCATAAATTTTCACATGTGAAATAAGTCTGATTCAAAATACATTCTAGAAATATTCTTTAAAAGGCAAAAGAGCAAGAGAAGAAAAATAAATTAATCTTGGTCAATAGTTGTAGAAAGAAGAAATGAATGCTGTAAAAGGGAAATAGGTGAGAACAGTCTATTTTACCAGGATGATAGACAGAGGCATTTGTGTATTTTTCAAAACCATTATTATAGTGTCAGTGAACTTTTTGCAGCACAGAAAGAAAAACTAGGATTTTAGGATATCTGAGGAAGAAAGGCTGAATGTTTTTAGCCAGATGTACAGTGAGGAACAAGAGCAAACGGCAGAGTTAAATTATTTGAAATACATACAGTTACACTAGAAAGGAAACATCTGAAAAGTTGGAACCAGTAGAGAATAGTTGCTGAAAAGATTAGCATTGAAAAGAAGTCAAGTATTTTAGATCATTATAATAGGAGTTTGGAAAAGTTTGTCTTCATAGTTTCATAAATTAATAAACCCAAATCACTGAAGGCTCAAGGATGCAAAAACTATAAACTTTTCCTTCCACAAGAGAGTCCTTGGAACACCTGCTCAAGAAGTGTCTTGAAGAGAATTGTTCCATGAGATTCAATTCACCATACTTAGCCATGCAGGAGCTCAGAGATATTCCAAGGAGGGGGCAGGCTACTGCTCATCCTGGCAGCATCCTGTGGTGCAGAATGAAAGAGTTATGAAGTCACAAAGGCTTGCACTCAAATTTCATAAGAAAATGTGTGATGAGATGCATACATATATGACAGGGTCATGGTTCCTGTCAGTAGTTCCTGAAAGGGTAATGTTTGAATATGAACTTCTCATGGAGAATATAGCAAGATGGACATGCCAAAAATGTAGAACATCTACTGAAGAAAACCTTGGGCAATGATCAGATACATTCCCAGAGATGTCATGAGGCCAAAAGCAGAAAGTCTATAGAGGTAGGGTTTTGCAAGCCCGTTGGAGCTCACATCTGGCAATCTGCTTCAGATGCTGCATATGGAGCTCCAGGATTTAATGTTTGCCCCGAAAATTTCAGTCTTGGTTTGTTCTGATTTTTTCCATCTTCTTATTCTTCTCTTTTGGAATTGGAAGTTTTGCCCTTTGCCAATTTATGTTGGGGAAGTTTAACAATTTTTTACCTTTCCACAGAAGTTCACAGCAAAAATTTTGCCTTGAGACTCAGAGAAGCCTTTAGACTTTGACTTTTGAACAATGTTGGAACTGTGCAGAATTTGACAATTTTTAGAGTTGGACTAAATGTATTTTGCATAATGAGATGAACTTGAGACTTTTGGGGGTGTAAAATATGATTTAGATCTAAAAGGTCCCCCAAACATAGTCTCATGTATTCAGAATTTGGGCCCGGTCAAATGAAGCTGACCATGGGGAGTGTGGACCTAGATGGGTGTATTCTTGTCTCCTCTCCTCTCTCCCCCTGCCCTCCTCTCCACTCCTCCCTTTCTCTTTCCACTCTCCATCTCTCCTTCCTGCCTTCCATGGGATGAACAGTTTTCCTTCACCATGCCTTTTCAAGTTTGTTTTTTAATTTTTTGCCTTGGGCCATGTTTATTGGGACTGACCCCACTGGAAATTGTGAGCCAATAAACCAATTCTGCTCTGTGTTACACATGTTAGATATTTTGTCCCAGTCATGGGAAAGCTCACTAATACCCTAAGTTCTGAAATGACAAACAATGAAGAGTTTGGTGAAATCTGAATAAAGTCAAGTTTAATTAATAGTATTTTATCAATACTAATTTGTAATTTTGATAAATGTTTCATGGTTATGGAGGATGTTAATATTACTTGTGCTAGGTACAAAGTGTACAACAATTTTTTATCATTTTTTCATATAAATCAAAAATTATTTCAAAATAAATTCCATAAATCAAAGTCATTTATTGTCACAAAAGTTAACTGATGCATCATTCCTCTTGTTCTTGCTATACACAGAATTCTGAGAGTATCACATGAGAATTTGTAGTTTTTCTTCTATTATTTTAGCATGGTATTTATTGGAAGTCACTTACAAAATGTCACTTTTGGATCAATGTGGAACAGTGCGAGTTACATTAAAGAGGTCAAGAAATCACAGAGTAAACTCTAGGAAGCATAAGAGGTGGAGAACCTGAATTTTAAAAATGTAGTTATTAAGGGAGCAAAGGAGTATTATTTGGGATACCTTTCAGAGTTATAAATATGAAATATTATTTGATTGCTTCTAGGAAGCTTAATGTGGAGATAGAAGATTAATTTCTAGTGTCTACTTTTTCTAATGCAGAGAAGTGGATGAATTGCAATGATGCCTTTATGATATCCATATCAATATTTGTATCAGTATCAAGGAATAGCATGCACTACATGAAATTAACAAATTCTTGATCATTCCAATCATTTTTTATTTGCTTCCATAGAATATTGCTAATTTTTATGTAAATTTTCTATTTTTCATAGTTCTATATTCAGTTTGGTTTGAACTCTTTAAATGTATGCATAGGAGTCTGAATAATTAGTGTCTGGAAAATAAAATGTTCTCAACATACATCAAATATTTTAGAATTTTAGTATTTTCAAAGGTTTAGATATTCTTCTTGATTGATAGCTTTATTTCTCATCATATATAGAAGTCTGTGTAAACCATAAAAGGAGGGAATTTGGATACTTCAATTTTTAGAGAGATTTGGAGTTTTCATGAAGGAGATTTTAACATTAAAGGATTTTGGCCTTCCAATATTTTCCAATCCAGTTGGGAATAAAGAGTACAATTTATGGAAATAATCTCATGCTAGTATAAATAAACATTATTTTATAATAATTTTATAGTTATATGAAAGTCCTGTGTGAAGTTTCCATATTCAATACAATCTCTCATATGCCTTTTACATTTACATATTCTATTTTGTCACAGTTAATGAACAAATCTTGATGAAATTTTGACTGTTCTATTTTTATCCATTTTCTCTTCCAGAATCCTATACAGTACACCACACTGTATTTAATTAAGTCACTTTTGGCAACTCTTGATTGTGAACAGTATTCAGATTCTGTTCTGATGAATTTGACATTTTTGGAAACTAATGTTTCATTGTTTTTTTTCCTTCTGTCTGGATCAGCCTAATATGCTCCTCAAACTCAAACTCGGATTATGGCAATTCATGAGGAAGATATACCAGAATTAGAGACATAGCTCATTACACCAAAGTTGCTTTCTATCAACAGGACATCACTGTTAGTGTGGACATAGATCACCTGGCATAGATCATGTTCATCATGTTTCCCCACTGAAAAGTTATTACTATTTTATAACAATTCAACATAGTGCCCTTTTGAAGGAATACATGTTCTTGTAGTCAGCACAGAAGAAGTGATGATTAATGCTTCCCTTCAATGATTGAGAGGTATCTACATCAATGATTTGGAATTCTTCTGAATGGATATTTGTTCCTCCTTTCTTTCTTTCTTTCTTTCTTTCTTTCTTTCTTTCTTTCTTTCTTTCTTTCTTCTTTCTTTCTTTTTTTTGCTTTCAGCAATTATTTATACTAGTATGTGCTTAGAAATATTTATTTCATTATTTTTGTTGTAATAAAATGGCATTTGAGTAATAGGCCCAAATCCTCAATTAGATATATGTTCCTCAAATATATTCTCCCAGTATGAGCTTATCTTCTCATTCTCACAGCAATATTTTTAGGAAGAACTTTAAATTAATTGTAAGTTTTTATAAGATAATTCATAGATTGTGTTTTTTGTTATATTGAAAACTTGATTATATAGAGTTTCTATTTTTCTTGAAGTATCATAGTTTTGCATTTTGCATATAGAAGTATTAATAATTACTGTTTTTGTAAAAAGTATAATCTCTCTCTAGTTTTAATAATTGATTAATTTTACATGTCTACAACTTTGCCAGAACATCTTCTGAAAAAGTATGATCTTTTCATTATTAAATTTTCCTTGTTGCTTTCTTAAAAAGAGATGATCATGTGTATGTGTGTCTATCTTCGAGCTGTTTGATACTTGGTATTTAATATAATGTTCTATTGGTATTTGACAATAACATGCTTTACTGACTACTGTAGTTCTTAAATTTTAGTAGTGTGACTTATCCAACATTGATCTTCTATAGTAAACAAGATAGTTAAGATATGATCAAAATTGAAAAAATTTAATCTATATCATTTGCCTTTCCATATAATTTTAATCATAGTCATTTTTCCATATCTATAAAATAGATTGCCAAGATTTTATTTAGAAAGTTGAGAATATGTTTTTTTCTCTTTTTGGATTAACTTTTTCAGTTGATATTCTCTATTGTTTTACTTTTTCAATTATTTTGAGTTCCATTCCAATTTTCATTCGTTTTTTGGTGGCATATTGTACTTAATTGCACATCTTCTTTGTTAAAAAGATAGTTTGGGTTATTGGTTTAACATCTCCCTCCTTCTCTACAATATGCATTTAATTCTATCAGCATTTTCTTTAAGAATGTATACAATGCATCAAAAAGTTTTGATGTATATGTTTATCTCTACCCTTTTAAAAACTTATTGAAACTCTCATTTTCATAAGGTTTATATAGAAGAACGTGGTTTAATTTCTTTGCATTAGGTAATTTTATTAATTTTTCTGTTATTATTTTTAGATGAATTTCATGAATTAATGTCTGCTAATATACTTTGCCTGATTTCTATTGTTTTAAATTTAAATGTATTGTTGACTAAGAATGTAGTACATCTTGGTGAATGCTGTATGTGAGCTTGAAAAGAATGCAAAATCTACTTTTGTTAGAATATTTAAAAAGTCAGTAGATTAATATAATTGATGGTAACACACAAGCTCACTATACCCTTACTAATTGTAAGATTATTTGATCTGTAAATAAGTAAAATAAAGATATTTAATTTTTCAAATAGTGATTTATCTTACTGAAGATTTATCTGTTTTTATCTCACATATTTTGGCACTAGCTTATTAGGTGTATACACGATACATATTCTTGTCTTTTTAGACTTTACTACTTTGACATTGTAGAAAAATTGTTTTCACCTGATCATCTTCCCTATTTTAAAGTCATCTATAAAGTTCAATTTAGCTATTCCAGCTTTGTGGGTGGAATTAGTTTTTCATGGTATATTTTTCTCCATCTAATATTGATCTTTCTGATTGTTCACATATAAATTGAGATTTTAAAAATCAACCTATGCTGTCATTTAAATCTGCAATGCCTCTCACAAACCCATGTTCTAAAGCCTTGGTACTCAGCTTAGCACTATTGCAAGGTGGTAAAACTTTTAAGAATTGAGGTCACGTAGTAGGGCTTAAGTCATGGGTGTTATGGATTTTCTTCCCCTTTTGCTCTGCTTGTCCTATTTTAGTAATATATTGAGATACCTTCGATAATGTCTCACAGCTCTTGAGTGTCCTTTAATTCTTGCTTTTCTTTGCATTTTAGCTTCAGATATCTCTATTAACTTATCTTCACACTCATAGGTTCTTATGTAGGTGTGTATTTTAATGATCATTCTATGAGGTATTCTTAAATTTTCTCATTGTTTTTAATTTCTAGTATTTCTTTTTCTTCTTGGATATTTATTTTGTTTTTTTTCAGTATTTATTATTTTAATTGAATTTTCAAGAATGACAAATATTATTTCTTCATAAAATCTCTAAAGCTGAAATTCCTGCTCATAGGTAAGAACTGTTTCCTAATAAACAAGAATACTAGAGAAGTCAATATTTTCAAATGTGCATCATATTGATATGACTGATACTAAATTATATAACAAAAATAGATAAGAAAAATTATGTTAAATATTGTGTCACTGTCCAATTTGTAAGATTTCTAAATTATGTTCTGAATATGTCTGTATTACATTTTATAATTCTACAATTCTATTCAGTGAAAATTGTATGGTATAGTCTGTAAACATGACTGATGTTTAAACATTTGAAAAATACAGTAAAAGACACATTACAACTAATCCCATTCAAAGTATTTCCCCTTGCTTTGAACACACTTTGGCTATCATTCTTGCCACTTTCTGAAGTAGTTCTACAAATCCTCTTTTTATCTTTAGTTTCACTGTAATGGCTGCGTGGATGTTCTGAATAGGTTGAAAATATTGAAATTGAACCCTCAAGTTACAACCAGCCTGACACACAAACAACTTGGGTTAATTAGGTTAATGGAAGATTCATCTGCCTCTTGTTATCAATAATGTGTACCCACATAAACATCCATATCTCAGCTGTATTGACTTACAACCAAGTTGAGTTACAACCAACCATTGGGAACTAATCAAGTTCATAAGTTAAAGGTCCTCTGTATCTTTCACAGACATTTTCATTTGGGGAGGAGAGAGAAGTTGCACCCACAGTGCAAGATCTGGTAAATAGGGTGAAAACACAGCATAACATTTTTAAGACTCTGCCTTTCCCTTAGCTAGCACTTGGCAGCAGTATTCATTGTCTTTTTTAATTACACCTTTTAAATACAGGAAAGGGAACTTCCAGAATTGCTGCAGAAAGTAACAAGGACAATAGGCTAAGCATGTTCAAAGCAAGTGGGAGTATTTTGAAATTAATTAATTGCAATGTGTCTTACTGTAACCATTAAAAAAAAGTAATCATTCACTATGTATTCCTGTTATAAATAACCATTCTGTTATAAATTATCAAAACTTTTTCAAAACATGCTACAAATTTTGGAATTATATCTTTTGTTGTTAATGTATTAGCACTCATTCAATTTTTATTTCTAATTAAGGAAGGCTAAACAAATTTTTGAACTAAATTAAAATAACATTTACCAAAGGTCTTTCTCACAATTAGTTTGCATGACATTATATGTCCAAAATAAAAAAAAAATTAATGAAACTTTCTCTATATGCATGAATTTTGCTAGCATTCAGAAGAAAATGGAAAAGGAGACCATTGAGAAAAGGACTAAGGTGAAATGTAATATTTCCATGCATTAAAGACAAATTTTCAGTCTTGTTTGTCAAGATCAGGAAAACTTACATGGAAATAGTGACATTCTAAGTGATCCTAAAATAATGTGTATCATTCAGAAGAGTCACTGTGAGGGAGCTGCACAGAGCAAGGTCATTGGGAAGAAAAAATTTAGGTAGAAATCAAAGGGTTAGAATGAATAATTTAAGGCACAGAGAATATTAAAATGTTTCGTGCGTAATTATGTGGTAAGAAATAAGGTGGTTTAAATCTGGGAGAGAAAATTGATTAAAAATGTGGAAGACTTTGTATGCAAGCCAAACAAGTACCTCATACCAGCTTTACCTGGGAAAAGTTATCAAAAGGCTTTGTGCAATAGAACAATGCCAGAGATGAGAGCTTTTCCTCCAGGAATGGGTTGCATAAAATGCTGATGTTAAACATTTAATAACAATGTTATCACTGTTTCATTAAAAAAGAAATAATGGACTAAATAAGGATAGAAGAACTGACAGTTGTCAGAGAATACATTCAACCGAGAAACACTGGAAAATTAGGGTTTATATAGTGAAAGTACAGTAGTCTTACACATCATACACAATATAAATGCTTCATTTAAATGCTTACAAAATTATGCAGATTTATATAAAATACCTTGTCAAAATTAATGGCTTATAAAATGGAAAACATTTAAAAATATTTATTTATTATCTAATATTACAGAGTAGATAATCTATACAGTTTTGTACACATATCTGAAGAAAAATATAAACCTCTTGATAAAGCTTAAAATCAAATGGGGGAAAAGAATGAAAGAGAGAAACAAATAAAGATAATAATTTAATCTATAAAATACACAAAAAACTGATATATATATATACATATATATATATGACTTTTGAATATGGTTTTCAGGAAATTTTGTTTAAGCAATAATATTTACAATAAATTCTGAATTATGTGAAAGATCTGCCTTGAGAAAAAGGACTTATTTCTTTAGGAACCACAGAAATTTCAAAATATTCATGATAGTAAAGAACTTCATTTGTATCATGTAAGAAAAGCTCACGTGGATGATGTGTTGATCTGTAAGGAGACAGTGCAATAGATAATGTTAGAGTTTGCAGGAAGTCAGATCATAGATGCCATGGGAGAGTCATAAGCAGTTACATTTTATTTCTAGTTTTGTAAGTTCTTCTGCATTCTCTGAGGATAAATAGTAGTAGGACGTCAAATAAGAAGGATATGCACTCATCTTTCTGCCGAATTTCTCTTATTTTGATAATATTTTTGAATATCAGAATTTTTAATTTTTTCCATTCAATGTATAATGCAATGTCAACCAAAATGATACATTTTTAAAAAATTATACATTTTAAAAGACAATTAATAAACAATACACTAATCTCTGATCTATAATTTTTATCTATTTGTAAAATGTAAACACCCTTTCCAGAGCTTATTTTAGTCACCAATATAATGCCACTGAATGTAGTGCTGTTTGAAGATGAGTGTTAGCATGGAATTTTGAGATATTTCTGTCACATGACAACAACCATTATAAATATCTGTAAGTGATAGATTATAAAAATCATAGTTAGAAAACTGTAAGTTATTAATGTCTTGATTTTTTGTATAATTTACTTGGATACATGGTTTTGAATTTTTATATTAGGCAGACCATGTACAGCACAATTTACCATCTAAACACTTTTAAATGTAAAGTTAACAAACACTTCCAACCATAACTGGAACGCTGTCTTTTAGACACTTGGACTCATAAGCCAATAGGTGTTCATTACTCCCACCTCTCTTTTCCTGACAACCATCCTTCTATTTTCTGTTTTTTTAACCTTGACCATTTGAAGTACTTCACAGCACTAGAATAAGTTTGTATTTTTAAAATTGTTTTCTTTTTCACTCAGAATAATATTCTCAAGGTTTATCCTTATTGTAGCGTGTATCAGAATGTTCTTCCTCTTTCAGACTGAATAATATTTCTCACTAAGTATATTCCATGCTTCACTTACTGTTTTCATTATCCATGGAAACATATCTTATTCACGTTTTTAACTAGTACGAACAATACTGACATGAAAAAGGGAGTATAAATACCTTTTTTGTGGCTCTGCTCACAATCTTTGTGAGTACATACCTAGAAGTAAGAAAATGCACTAATCCTATTTTTAAATAGTAATAAAACGTTTTTATGGAAACTTTACCATTTTATATTACCACCAACACTGCACAAGAATTCCAGTTTTTTCCTCATTTTGATTTTTTTTTTCTTATTTTGACAGCAAACATGCTAATGGGTGCCAGACAATGCCTCAGAATTTTAATTTTCTTGCTAATAATTAGTTATGTTGAGCAACTCTCATGTGCTTATTAGATATCTGCTTTGGAGATATCTTTTCAAGTCCATTACCATTTTCACATCAGGTTGTTCTGTCATTGCTGAATTTTAGAAGGTGTTTTTACATTCTGGATATTAGTACCTTGCAGATATATAGATTATAATTATTTTCTTTCATTATATGTGTTGCTTTTGTACTCTCTTGATAGTGTTTATGAATGCAATTTAAATAAAATAAATTTCTGTCTTTATGGTAATATTAAAACATTTTGATTAATGAGACTTTATAGTAACTTTTGAAAACAGGAAGTATATATCCTCAGGGTTTCTTCTTTTTTGATCTAAATCACTTCATTTGTTGGAGTCCTTTGAGATTCTATGTAAATTTACAATATATCTTTCCATTCCTGCAAAAAAAGCACTTGATAGTTTGATAAGTAACTCACTGAACCTGTACATGACTTTTGACTGAGTTAAAGTATTAATATTACCTTCAATCATGAACATGTGATATCCTCCAATTATTTATGTCTTTAATTCCTTTCAGCCATATTTTGTTGTTTCATCCTACAAATCTCATTTTTCCTTTTTCATTAACTTAATTTTAAGTGTGTCTATTGTAGTATTAATAAAATTGTTTTATTAATAGATTTATGGGTTGTTAATTGTTAATATATGGAAATAAAACTTATTTAATTGTAGGTTGACTTTGTGTTTTGCTACATTGTTCAATTCATTTGTTAGTTCTGACAATTTCTGTGCAATCATTAGATGCTTCCTATATAAAAGATGATATTCATTATGAATAGAGACTATTTTACTTCCTTCTATCTAGGATGCCTTTTATTTCTATTTCTTAATTTTATTCATAGAAACTTCATAATTATGTTTAGCAGCAGTGGTGAAATCAAGGATTCTTATATTTTGTCAATTTTAGAAAAAAAGCAATTCAATCCTTTATCATTTAGTATGATATTTGCTATAAGTTTTTCAAACATGGATTTATTACACTGAGGTAGGTTGTAGTCGTATTTTGCTGAGTTATTTTTAATCATGAAAATGATATAAAAACTTCAAATGCCTTTTCTTTATCAATTGACAGGACATTGTGTTCTTTTTCTTCTTTGTGCTAGTGTGGTATATTAATCATAATAATAATAAGAATACTGAAGCATTCTTAAGTTCCAGGAATAACTCCCATTTGGTAATGGTGTACAAAAATATATTTTATATTCTGCTGAATTCAGTTGGTTTGCTAGAATTTTATTGAGGATTTTTACCTAAATGTTCATAACAGTTACTGGTCTGTAGTCTTCTTTTACTTTTTTTGGTCTAGTTTTGTGATACATATTACTGGCTCATGAGAACAAGCTATGAAAGTTTCTATTATATTTTTGTGAGAAGTTTGAAAAGGCTAGTGTTAGTCATTTTGTACATGTTTGATAGAAATCCATAATAAAATAATCAAATCTATGGTCTTTCTTTGACATGGATTGTGAAAAATAGGTTACTTGTGTGGAATAAAGAGCTAAAATTGACCAATATTTAACCACACTTTATCAAGTAGGTATTTCCATGGAAGTTTCAAGACTTTGATAAACTTCAGAGTTCTAAAATGGTTAAATAAGATAGATTTTGCATATGCATTTATTGTCTGGATTGGGAGAGATAGCCTTGGTATATTCTGCCACCCTTGTAGAATACACCCTGTAATTTAATTTTAACACTGACCATAAATAATGGTCAGCTTGAAGAGAGGTTGAAAATTTAATAATCACGTGTCATTATGGGCCAACTTCATCCCCACACTTGGTGAAAGTAATAGCATTTTGATTGCACTGTAAGCACCCAGAAAATAGATGTTAGATGAGTATTGAATTATAGCTTTGAGCCCACAGTGTAATGATTCACAAAAGGTAGAAAGAGGCTGAGTAAATTATAAAGTTGCAATAATGAGAGATAATCTTGGACTTTAAACAAACTCTGTGATACTGATATAGATTGATACCATTGGCCAGAGAAAATATTTCTCTTTTCAAAAATAATTATAAATATATGATAAGCAAAGTCACTCAAATGAGTACAATGAATACTGGATGAATAAGTTAATGTAAATTTATTATTGAATATAAAATTAATTAGTGCATATTAGCAATTTAGAATAGTAGGTTAAGTTCTTGAATATTCATGCATCCCTATAACATACTATAATTACTTTTATACCTTCTTCATTACCCCCTGGCCTTTTGCTTCTTCTTTGTGCATCCTATCTCTTTAATAATCTCATTTATATTTTACTGCCATTTATTTCTTTTTTTTAAAAAAAATCTACTTAAATTTTAAATATAAAAGAAAACATGTAACACCTGACTTCCTGACAATGGGTTCCCTAACTTTACATGATAATCTAGTTACAATCATTGTCCTTCAAGTCATATGATTTTCTTCATTTTTGTAGATATCATATATATACTTAATATAATACAAATTATATATATATATGATTTTCTTTACCCTTTTTTTCTGTTGAAAGGGATCTAGGCTGTATTTCCTTAATTAATTATTCTAAATTACACTGCAGTTAAAATTGATTCACAGGTAATATAATATTTTGACTTTAATTCGTTCAGTATTATACCAAGGAGAGGTATAGCTGAATAAAACAATACCTCTCATTTTAGTTCTTTGAATAATCTCTATATTGATTTCATAATAGATGTACTAATTTACATATCCATGAACATAGTACTAGAGTTCATTTTTCCCCCACAACATCACTGGTATTTATTTATTTATTTATTTATTTATTTTGCTTAAATTCTTTTATTAGTACATTTTAGGTATACAATACATTGAGATTTATCATTGGGTGTTTGTACTTGTTCATGATGTATCTTGGTTCTTATTTTTTCCCCATTACCTGTGCACCCTTCATCCTCTCCACCCTTCCCTATTTACATAGACTTTGTTTCCATTTTTTTCTTTTCTTAATTTTATTTTTTTTAGTATATGTTTGCAATAATAATGATGACAATAACCACATTCTTCGTGGGTGTTGATACATGTACTAAAACACCTTACTTTTTACTTTTTTTATTCTCTCCTCTTTTCTCCCTCTATCTTTTGGTTACCTTCTCATTTGTTATAGTTCTGTCTTTATTTCCTATCATCTTTTTAAAAATTATTTTTCATTTTAGGATTCTCATAAAAGAGAATCCATGTCAAACTTAGATTTTATGTCTGATTTATTTCACTTCATATTGCAGTCTCAAGGTACATCCATTTTCCTACAAATGACTCAAGTTTATCCTTCTTTATGACAGAGTAGTATTCCATTGTATATAAAGAGCATATTTTCTTTATCAATTTATGTGTTGATGGACATATAGGCCACCTCCCAAGTTTAGCTAAATGGTAATGAATTTTGCTGCCATGAAAATGGGTATACATACAGCTCCATAATTGTTTCAAGGAGATATTCTTTCATGAAATACCTAGAAGGTAAATACTTAGATCAAATGAAATTTCTAGTTTTAGTTTTTTGAGGAATCTCTGAACTGTTTTCAATGGTAGCTGTACTAGTTTACATTCCCACCAACAATGTAGAAATGTTTATTTTGCCTAACACTCTGTCCTGCATTTGTAATTATTTGATTTTTTAATGAATATTCTTTCTGGAACAAAATGGAATCTCCATGTTTTAATTTGAATTTCTCTTATGGGAAGAGATGTGGAATATTTTCTCATGTACTGAGAATTAATAACCTATTGAGCAATGTAGCACAATAGAAAATAGGAGAGAGAGAGAGAGAGAGAGAGAGAGAGAGGGAGAGAGGGAGAAACATCTAAACCAATACTAAACACAGTAAGAAAGTAACTGGGAAAATAATACCATTCACAGTAACTTCAAGAAAAATTAAATACTTAGAAATTAATCTAAGCAATGAAGTGAAAACCTCTACAATGAAAAATATGGTACTATGAAAAAGAGGCAATACAAATTTGAAATATATCCTGTTACTAGATAGGCAGAACCAATATTGTAAAAATGGCCATATTGCCAAAATTTATGTATAAATTTAACACAATTACAATAAGACTACAAATACCATTCCTCATGGAACCATGGAAAGCAATTCTAAAATTCATATGAAACCAGAAAAGAACCAGAATAGCAAAAGCAATTCTGGGTAACAAGAGCAAAGGAGGAGGCATAATAATCCCAGATTTCAGTTTATATTATAAAGCTAGAGCTATAAAACTATTGTAATAGTTAACTGATTCTGTCAACTTGAATGAGAAGTATCCATCTAAACTGACTCATTATAGTTCTGGTGTGGAAGACCCACCCTAAGGAGTATTGGTTTTATATCTTCACAGGAGATCCTTAACTTTGGAAATCATCTCCTGGCTTCAAGCACAGACTCATCAACCTCCAGGGCAGGCCCTTCAGCCTCCTGATTACAGAGTCACATGAGACACTATAATGAGCTCCAGGACTTTGACTGGACCCTTTGGATCCCCAGTGAACAGGGAGACCTTTTGCACTTTTTCACAACCCACTCTGTGGGCTGCCATTATAAGCTGAGGATGCAAATTATTATAGAATTGTATATCTTGTCTTGAATTTGTTTCTTTAGTAAGCAGTGATTGATAAAACAAGTATGACACTGGTGCAAAAATAGACATGTAGGTCTGTGGAACAGAAAAGAGAATTTAGAAGCAAACCCAGGCACATTCAACTATCTGATTTTTGATAAAGGGCCTAATACATACACTGGGGGAAAGATAGGCTCTTTAATAAATGGTGTTGGGAAAACTGGCTATCTCCATGCAGAGGTTTGAATCTAGACTCATACATCACATCATGTACTAAACTAAAATAAAAATGGACCAAAGATACAAATTTTAAAACAGAAAAAAATTTAATCTGCTGGAAGATAAAATAGGTAAAATTCTTGAAGACTTAGATGTAGGCAAAGACTTTCTGAAAAGAACCCCACTCACAAAGAAATAGACCCAAGAGTCAATACATGGGTTTAAATCAAATTTAAAAACTTCTGCATAGCAAAGGAAATAACCAACAATTAAGATTCAGACTACAGAATTGGAAAAGAATTTTGCCCACTATTTTTCAGAAATAGACCTTATATCTAGAATAAAGAACAAAAGAATTAGATGCTCCCAAATCAAAGAACCAATGAAAGATGAACAATTGAACTCAACAGACGCTTCTCAGGAGAGGAAATAAAACTGTTCATTGTTGGATTCTTGGTGACAGATACTGATTGGACTGAGATGATAAAATCTCAATGTAGTTTTCATTTTCATTTCGCTGACTACTAAAGAGGTTAATCATTTTTTGCACGTACCTATGAGCAGTTTTTCTATATTTTTTAAATATGTATGTTTAGTTCATTTGAGCATTTATTAATTGGATTATTTAGAGGGGGTTAGGGCTTTTTGAAGTTTTTAGACATTTCATTTGGTTGGAAGAGTAGCTGGCTAAATTTTCCCCAATTTATTATTGAGTTTATACACAAATTATGTTCCAGACCAGAAATATGAGGAGCAAAATATATATTTATTTTCACCCTAGCCAATTTATATTTCAGAGTAAGGTTTAGTTATTATTCAGATAAACACAGATTAGATTATTGAATTATAAGCCTTCTGGGTCTTCTTCTTTTATTTTTTTGGTACTGGGACTCAAACTTGTGATTACCAAGCAGGCGCTGCAGCTGTTGAGAAACATCTCCAGCTCTTGATCTTCTGAAAGACTGTTTCATAAATGTTTAAAATAATGTTTCTATAAGAACTTAGTGGGGAACCTCTATAAATAATAATATTGAACTGAAATTAATTGCTCATTAGGCACATTTGAGAAAGAAAAGTATGTAGGAACTGGGCGTGTATTTTTAGAAAACATTGTACATATGAGGAAAGTGAAAGGAATTGTGAAACCAGGAGATAATACACAATTAACAATCAGGTGAGGTATTTTAATTTTTAGTTGTGAGAATAAAATCAAACTTTGCAACCTAAAAAATACAGTGTGTCGGACACACCACAAAAGTTAAAGAGGATTTCATTTAGGATTTAAATGATGCAATTCAAAACTGGCTTTTTGTTATTATTGCTTAGATTTAAATTTTATCACATTGATCTCATTCTTAATTGGATGTTTCATTCAGAGAAGTCAGCTTTCATAATATCTAGTTTTCACCAACTCTGAATCACAAAAACAAAGAATCTCCTTTCACTAAAATTCTGACAAAACTTTAAGATTGTTTCACATTGAATCAATTGGGTTTTATTAATTTTTAGCCTAATCTTGCAGTAACATATGTGGGGATGGAATATAAAGAGGGATGGAATATAAAGAATGACGTAGTCTAAATTATATCTGATATTTTAAATTACATGACTATCTTTGGAGGTATCTATGTCCTTCAAGAAGGACTTAGAGAACTCTTAACAAAGAATAATAAAATATTTTTTAGGCCGGCCAAAACAACAGATGTATAAGTAACTAGTCATGCAATGCTCTGTAGGATACATAAAATTTATGATTAAAATGTTTAAAAAAAAGAATTCACAAAAAATATTTTTAGTTTTAGGGCAAAATGCCATATTTTTATTTTAAAATAATTATGTTCACCACAAGAAACATAACTGAGTAAACATAATTGGAAATAATTGAAAAATTTCATGTTGGTAGCTTGGGTGTGTTAGAGTGAATGATGCGCATTGTAGATGTCAACAAACAAATTGAATGATAGGAAGATTAGGTAAAAATTAATAGTAGTGAGAAAAATAAAGAGAAGAGACTGAAATTTGTAGAAGGTGTTGACAGGGTCTGCAGAAATTCCTCCTCCTTACACACACAACTCTATTGTATAGGAGTCCTAAAAATGTAAGGAGAAACTGCCAACTGCAAGAATAAGCTGTTCAGCCTTGGTGACACTTCTTAAACACTGAAATCCTAACAGTTAAAATGGTATATTTTTTGTGTATTTTCTCCAAATAATCATATTGAATGGCAACATATTACTAATATTTGGAGAATAATTAACCATAGATGGATATCAATTAAACTATCACAATTTTAATTTATAAAATATATTACTTCATTTTATTCAAGATTTCTCTTCATAAATGTAGGTTTCAAGTTATTGCATGTTGATTTGTAGAGGTGGTGCCAACATCTAATATTATGTCACAATTTGCTGCAGAGAAATGAATATCCAAATCATTATAAGGATTATTTTAAACAGAGATTAGAAACATATGGTAGGCAAGCAATGAATTTATTTTCTTGCAATAAACAAAACCAGGAGTTTTCTTCTCCCTCATATTCTTTTATCAGTTACACTGTGGCGTAGTATAAACAGCTGATGTCTCATTCTAACTATAAAGTTCTTTTTTATGGGCCAATAAAATAATATAATTCTTTAATTCTCAACTTGATGAGAGCTGCTGGAAAAATAGTTTAATCTCAAAAAATACTTAATGGAAGTAGTGTATGCTAGCCCTAGCTTGTCTACATTTTGGCTTGATTTTCTTTTCAAATTACTTTATTTCATACCAGCTTTGAGTCTCAGAAGATGGCCACATTATTTGGTTGAAGATTTTTTTAGGTACATAAGTTCATAAGAAATATTAATCTGTAGTCTATTTTTATAATAGCTTTAGTTTGGTGTAAGTATATTATTAGACTCATAAATTGAGTAAAGAAGCTATCCCTTTATTTCTATTTTGGAGAGGAGTATAAAATTGTGTTAAATATCCATTAAGCATTTGGTAAACTTTTTCAATAAAAGCATGTGAGCCTTTAGGGTTTTTCTTACTTTGATGTACAGTCTCACTAAATCATTAAGTTGCTGAGTCTGGCTTTTACCTTGGAATCCTCCTGCCTGAGACTCCTAGACTGCTTGGAGGATTGTTGTTTTTTACGACTGAA
Source organism: Heterocephalus glaber (assembly GCF_000247695.1). Next base: position 30,263,951 of record NW_004624748.1, on the reverse strand, counting down.
TTTTTTTTTTTTTTTCAGTTTGCGGATATCCACATTTTCTTTTTATTGGTTTATCAAGGATAGACACAAATTATTTCAATTTCTTGGCTATTGTAAACAATGCTGCAATGATTATGGCAGTGCAAATTTCTCTTTTCATTGACATTTCTATCTCCAGCAGTGAGTCTTCTGAATCATAAGGGAGTTATAGTTTTGAAATCTTGAGGAACCTCCATACTGTTTTCCATAATGGCTCTACCAGTTTCCTTTCCTATCAACAGTGTTCAAGTGTTCCTTTTTCTCCACATCTACATTATAGCAGCCCTTGCTGCCTTTTTTATTTTTCATAGTAGCCATTCTTACTGGTCTGAGATGATATCTTATTGTGGTTTTTTTATTCATTTGTACTGGAAATTGAATCCAGAGTGTCTCTGCTATAGAGCTACATTCTCTTTTATTCATATTTTTATCAAGACCTCCATAAATTACTTGATCTGGGGTCATACCTGCTATCCCTCTGCCTCAGTCTACCAAATAGGTGTGATTACAGGTTTGTGCCACTGTGCCACTATCATTGTGTTTTGTTTATAAGAAGCTAAACTTATGAAAATAAAACAGTTTTTATATTCTCATTTAATAGTATGGCAAAATTTGTAGTATTAGTCCCTATTTCATGTATGATTTTTTGTGTGCACATTTTGTAAATATTGCTAATCTTACAATTTTTCAGACCCATCAATATGTCACGGATATTCCCAATAGCTTCTTAAATTTCCATACCATGCATCCCTTGTCTTAATTTTATTCTTTCTTTTTACGTTGTGGTTATTTTACTCTTCATTTGCTAGTTCTTGAAGTTGGAATTTATGTTACAGATTAGAAAACTTCTCTATTCTTAATGCAAGCTTTTAATACTATCAATCTCTCTAAATTCGTTATTTGTATTTTAAATATTTTGATGTGTCATCGTTTATTTTGGTTTAATTTTATGTAACTTAAATATTTGAGTCTAACTCTTTAAAACTGAATTTTATTTAGATTTGTGCTATTTAATTTTTACTTTTTCCTAATTTTTTCTCATCTTTCTGTTACTGATGCTAGGATTTCATTTTCTTTTCATGTGTTTTTTGTTTGTTTGTTTGTTTTTTGCTTAAATTCTTTTATTGGTACATTTTAGGTACATAATACACTTAAATTTATCATTAGGTGCTTGTACCTGTACATGACGTATCTTGGTTCTTATTTTTTCCCCATTCCCTGTCCTCCCTTCAACTTCTCCACCCTTCCCTATTTACAAAGACTTTGTTTCCATTTTTTCCTTTTCTCATAATTTTTCCTTTCCCTTCTTTCCTTTCCCCTTCCCCTCCCACGTCTCCTACCACTTTGGACCTTTTCTTCCTATTTCAAGCTATCAATTATTTGTTTTAATCATTTTAATCCTTATTTACACTTTCAGTTTCTCACACTAGAGAAACTATTTGGCAATTATTTATTTCACTTAAAAGTATGGCCTCAATATGCATCCATTTAGCTATAAATGTCTCCAGTTTCTCATTCTTTATGGCTGAGTAGTACTCCATTTTATAAAAAAACCACATCTTCTCCTTCCAGTTTCCAGTTGATGGGCACTTCGGCTGTTTTCAACATTTAGCTATTACAAGCTGTGCCGCTCTAAATATGGATGGACATATATCGCTGTGCTGTGATTCCTTTAATTCTTTTGGGAAGATATCCAGCAGGGGAATAGCTGGCTCAAAGGGGACCTCTAGTACTAGTTCTTTGATGTATCTCCATAGTGATTTTCACAGTGGTTGCACCAGTCTGCACTCCCACCAACAATGGAGAAGGATTTCTTTCTCCCCACACCCCCGCCAGCATTTGTTATTGGTTGATTTCTTGATAGCAGCCATTCTTTCTGGCATGAGGTGGAATCTCAGTGTTGTTTTC
>NW_004624748.1:30215912-30228461 GCF_000247695.1 Heterocephalus glaber | reverse complement strand
GAATCAGATAAATAAAATAGTAAATTATTATATATTAATAGATTATTGATAAAATTACCTCTTTGGTTCCTTAAATCAACAATATTCATATATCCATGTGTTGGAGTGTAGACACACATACACAGACACATATACAATCACGAATCTTTAAAAGCCCCAAATTCGTAGAATCATTACATATATTAATAAGAACAGGATAAGTATCCATATTAAACATCAAATACTGTCATTGAATTGAACATTTAAGATGACTTAAATTTTACACAGTAAGTATGCGTGCTGTACATTAATATGTTTCTGTTTCATATTGTTATAGTTTCTGAATTTATTTTTGATTTTGACATAAGAATATTCAATCTTTCAGTAGTATGCTATATTTTTCCAAAACAAGCCTACTTGTGTGAGAAATATTTAAACTCCACTCAATCTAATTGTACTTGTAAAAATTTCCCTTTTTACTCTCAGTATAAAAAATTTGGGTTTTTTTAGTCCCTCCCTCAGAAAAAGATACATGTTTCTTTCTGAAATGAGTAAAATGTGTCATAAGTCACTTTCAGTATGGAGATGGGAGGTATTTATAATGACACTGGCTACTGAACTAATATAGTTAAATCTCAAATTCTTGGTCTTTTATATTTGTCATAGACATAATCTTCTCAGTGAAATTTGACTAAAGTAAGTTATATGATAGCATGTCAGAAAAGAAAATGGAGAAAAAGTGATCACTATCTTAACCAGGATATTAGTCCAAGAAATTGTAATAATAATTTCAGTGGTAAAGTCTATCTTTTAATGAATTACTTAGCAAGCAGCATCCTAAATAACATGAATTACAAATTCAGTTTGTTTTTAAATTGTCCCTATAAGATAGGCATTAATATTATATTTACAGATAAAATATAGCTAGAGTAAATTATATAACATAAATTAATTCCAACAGCTGCTAAAGAAGGCTATTTTCCCTGAACTCTGTAGTTATTTTAAAAAACTCTGTACCTATTTTAAAAAGCACTCTAGTTTTCCTATATCAGTGATATGAGAGAACTTAATTTAATTTCCACTGTGGAACTTGAAATAATATGCAAAACATCACTCTTATGTTCACAATGTGTGGTTTTGTGTTAGTTACTTTTCTCTCATTGCTGAAAAAAAAAAAATACCTGACATCTAAATTTAGGGGGAAGTGGATTTTTTGCCTTAAAATTCATAGAAATTTCAGTCCATAGTCAGCTGCTCCAAGGCAGAGATGACAAACAGGCTTTGTAAAGGAGAGACAACATGGCCTGCACAAAGTAACAAAGCAACAGGAGGGTTTCTCATCTTTCTGTCTATTTTATACCATCCAGACTACCGGGATTAAGGTGGTGCTAAACCAATCACTCACATATAGTGATTTAGTAAACACATGTCCTCAATCCCAACATCACACATTCCAGATTCAGCAACCTCTGACTGAATGAGGCTTTGGAGGACATCCAGTTCCAAACCATAACAGTTTTATTTCTAAAAAATCAGATATATTTTTAAAACAAGAAATCTGTCAAAACATCAGGAGAATTGGACAGCAGATATGTGTGTATGAATGATATAAATGTGTTCAACTTTCAATTAAAACAAAAAAGAAACTGGAAAATAAATAAAACAATGGAAATATGTCTCATCCTAATTTGAAGATAATGAAAGTAAAGTACAAATGTAATGCAGGCCATTTGAAATGTATTTGTGACATTATGATAAATTTGTTCTTATATATACTTTGTTAAAATTTAAAATGAATTTCAAATAATAAATTGAAACATTAAAAAATAGGGATAGATTCACTGTATCAATATATATTGAATATTTTCCCCATAACCTTTCCCAATTCACATTTTATAAGGAACATGAGATTATAAATAAATGATTACAAAATGAGTTAATTTCCTTTCAGCAGCAATACAAGAAAAATAACAAAACAAACACACAAATAGACCATTAATTGAGGAAATTATAAGAAATGTCAAAATGTGAAAATAATTAAACCACAAGTAAAGGTTTATTGAGAATTTCAATCTGTTGACAGGTGGAAAAATTAGTCTTAAAATAGAAACTAGATAAAAGCCTTTTCCAATGTAAAAGAATGCATCACATAGATTTTTTTCCACAATAGTAGGATTATTAACAACCACATCAACAAAAGTGACATCCATTAAGTAATCTGATTTACAAGGCAGAACAAATATATTTGAAGTAGAAGAAGTAGAGAGCCGTTAACTAAAATTCTTTAATGGCCTAGGTGTAATGACATATCATTTAATTATTCTCAGTTATTATTGGTGAGAATATCATGGTACATATTTAATAGCATGTACATATAAGAAGTCAGTACCCTGTGAAAATTATCTCATCCCAACTATTCTAAGTGCAAAGTATTTTGTAAAAAAGAGTATTCTGTTTATTCTATTTTTAAATTGATTTGCAACTTAAAATTACTAATGTCATTCCAACCAAAATAGATCAATTTTCTACTTTCTCAATTTTATCCTCACATCTAACATTTAAACATGAAACACTATTTCGCACCAGTTACAAAACATAAAATAAAAGACATCTGGGATGGAGTGGTGAGCAGCAGAGAGAGGGCCTCCCCAAGATTTAGTGTCCAAGCACTGGAATGACACAACATGAGGAAGGGAAAAAGGAGGTAAGTGGGTTCCCAGGACCCAGGAAGGATCTGAAGTGAGAATTGAAGCCAACAGGGAGAGTGAAGAGAGAGTCTCTAACAAAGAAGAAGAAGATAATAGGCAGTACCTCCTACCTTAGAGCACACTTGCTGCTGGGGAAGGGTGACTCAAACTGGAAGTGAAACCATGACTACTGGTGACCCCAGAGAGCTGCATGGAGAAATACACAGTGGAGTGTACCAGTGGACACAGCAGACTGCAGTGGTTTGTGAACTGTTGGAATTTGGATGTCCCGCAGGAGAAGGTGATTAGCTGGTACCCAAATTGGAGAGGGGCCAACTGTGGTCAGAAATCAAAAGACCTATGGTGGCTCCATCTAGTTGCTTCCAGTATCAGTTCTGGAGTTCAAATCTTCAGGTCAGGGAGCTCAGTTTGAGCCAGTGTCTGTGCATGTGTACTGACTGTTGCAGTTTCCACAGGTTCAGTTCCAGGCTCATAGCCAGAAACCAGCCTGAACTTTTGTGGAACTAAATGTGTAGACTTGCTTAGATTATTTACTACTCCATCATAAAGCTACACCTGGCTTTCTGGGGTTAATCAACTTGGATCTGCACACTGCCCACATTGTCTACCAGAGAGAACAGAGAGAACAACACGCTTTGAAGTGGACATGTTTTTCTTTCTTTTTTCTTTCTTTTTTCTTTTTTTCATTTCTCTCTGGTCTTGTTTCTGTTTCTGTTTTATTTTTTCATGATGGTTTATTCTTATTTTTATGACTGTGAACAGTTTCTACTTCTTTTGTTGTTTTGTTCTGTTCTTGTTTTTATTTCTTCATTCTTTCTTTCCCTCTGTCTTCACCAGTTTCCCCAAGTTTGCACAATGTTCCTTTGTCCTCTAGAATTGTTTCTAATCTTTTCATTTTCTTCTATTTCTCTATTTTTGACCCTAACTCCTTTTAAATTTTCTTCCCTGAGGATAAATTTGCTATACTGAGCGCTTATTTACTGCAAATATTTTAGGTTAATTTTAGATTTTATTATATAACCACAAATCTAGTTCATACAGTTAAAGGCGCAAGGGCCAGAGATTTAGCTCAGTGGTTCTGGCATCTGCCTCACAAGTGTAAGGTCCCAAGTTGGATCCCTAGTACAAGACAAAAAATGAAAAATTAATACTTACCACAGTTTATCATTTTCTAGGTTGCATTTGATGCTATTGTTATTGTTGATGGTCCTACTTTAGTCAAGGTGACATAACTTTTCTAATCAATTATTCTTCCTGGTATACTGAGACTGAAATTGCCTAAAGGTCACAAAAATACTATAGGCTAGTGCCAATAGCCAGGGGCTAGGCCAAATAGTCAGCAAGGTCTCATTCTCAGTGAATTGAAGAGGTAGTATCTTTCAACAAACTCAAAACCCCAAAGCCAGGTATACATTAAAGACACCTCTGAGAAGTAGTCATTTCCTAAGAGTTCTAAATAGTAGCAATAAAATAGTAGCTCATCACCATGAGCAATCTACAAGCATCAGCAAAAGAATTAAACCAAAAACAAACAAAGAATAGAAATGAGAAGACACTTAAACAAGATGCAAACCCAGCCTTCCAGTTCACAAAGGCAAACCCAGGGAGTAATGTGGTGGGACAATCCAAAAGTCATCCACCTGAACTCCCTGAATTGGTAACAGTGCAAATAAGAAAGCAGATGAAACAGGCTTTAGAAAAATATCAAATGACAAATAATTTCTTAGATAACTACAGAAATAGTGATCATAATTAAAGACCTGATTAGTGACTCTAGAGCAGATATAGATTTTAAAAAATACAGAAGCTTAAGAAAATGATGGAAGCCATGAACACCAAGCATAGAAAAGAAATGGAATTCATGAAACAAAGTCAAGTAAATATCCAAGAAATCAAAAATTCTATTGAAAGTATATGAAGCAGAATGAGCCAATGTGCAGACAGAAAATCAATTATAGAAAACAGGATTACAGTTAGTAACCATGAAAAGAAAGATTTCTTAAAAATTACAAGAAACCTTGCAATATCAATCCAACAACTGATAGATGATGCAAAGAAGAATGACAAGATTCATTGGAGTCAAGGAAAAAGTAGGAAATAATGAAAATGACATTAAAATAACTATTCACTGAAGTAATGGCAGAAAACTTTCCAAACAGGGAAAATGAATTTGACATACAGGCAAGTGAGGCATATTAAATGCCAATTAGCCATGATAAAAAAAAATCTACACCCAGGCATAAAAGTCAAGATCCCAGAAATCCAAACTAAGAACAGAATATTAAAAGCTGTTGGAGAAAAGAAACAAATCATCTATAAAGAAAGCCCATCAGAATCACAGCCAACTTCTGAACACAGACCTTCAAGTCAAGAAAAGCTTTAAGTATTTCAAGCCCTAAAAGAAAACAACTTCCAACCCAGATTGAGGTATTCCCCAAAACTATCTTTCAAAATTGATAAAGAAATAAGATAATTCCATGAAAACCCCTAAGGAAATTTATGATCACCAAACCAACACTCCAAAATGTTCTGAAGGATATTATAGAAAGAGACAAATGAGGATTAAACTTCTTGACACCAACAGAATGAATCCATCAGGCAATGCAAGAAATTAAACAGAGAGGGTGAAAGGGAGCCAAAAACAGGAAAATAACGTGACAAGGGTCAGTCAATATATATCAGTTATAACTCTCAATGTTAATGATCTCAATTCACCAATCAAAGGGAACAGAATTGCAGAATGGATCAAGAAGAAAGATCCAACAATATTCTGCATACAAAAAACACATTTAATTCAAAAATAAATTCATAGACTGAAACTCAAAGGATAGAAAACAATACTCCTTGTGATAGCAACCTGGAAACAAGCAAGGTTAACTATCTATTTGCAGACAAAGTGGATTTCAAGCCAAGACTGATTAAGAGTGTCAAAGAAGGTCACTACATCCTTGTAAAAGGAACAAACCAAGAGGAAGAGATGACAATCATAAATATATATGCAATAAATACTAGTGCACTCAAGTATATAAAATAAATATTAACAGACATGAAAAACCCAGTAAGCACTAATTCAATTGTAGTGTGAAAACTCAATATCCCACTGTCACAAATAGATCAATCAGACAAAATGTCAGCAATGAAATATTAGAACTGAAACAAACTTGTGAACAAAGGTACTTAGATGTCTAGAGTGTTCCAACCCATAACATCAGAATACACGTTCTTCTCAGAAGCACACAGGATGTTCTCCAAAATAGACCACATGCTAGCTCATAGAATATGCTTAAATAAATGCAAAGGAACTGAAGTTATTTCATGCATATTATCTGACCATAGTGCAATGAAATTGGAGATCAATGGCAAAAGAAACACAAGAAGTTCATAAACATATAAAAATTAAATAACAACATCCTGAACAACCAATGGGCCGCAGAGGAAATTAAAGAAGAAACTAGACAATTCCTAAAATTAAATGCCAATGCCAATAAAATATACCAGAATTCATGGGAAACAATGAAAGCAGTCCTATGAGGGAAATTTATATCAGTGAATGACCATATTAGAAAAACAGAGAGAGGTCAAATAAACAACCTAATGTTGAACCTACAGCTTCAAGAAGAACAAGTCAAACCAAAAGCTCATACACGGTGGAAAATTATAAATATTGAAGCAGAAATCAATGCAATGGAGACTAAGAAAATGATACAAAGAATCAACAAATGAAAGAGTTGACCTTTTGAAAGATCAAATAAAATTGACAAACCCTTAGCCAGCCTATCAAAAAAGGAAAGAAAAGACTCAAATCCATACAATTAGAAATGAAAAAGATGAAATAACAACAGATCCTGCATAAATCCAGAGGATCATCAATCCAACTTTGAGAAACTGTATTCTCTTCACATGAAAAAAAGAGAAGAAATGGATGAATTCTTAGACACATATGAATTACCAAAGCTGAATCACAATATTAAAACTATAAATAACCCAATATCATTCAATGAAATTGAAGAGGTAATTATAAACCTTCCAACAAAGAAAATCCCAGGCCCTGATGGATTAACTTCTGAATTCTACAAAAATCTAGAGAAGATTTAATGCCATTACTTCTCAAACTCTTTAATGAAATTGAAAGGGAAACAATATTCCAAAATTCTTTCCTGGAAGCAAGCATTACTTTGATTCCAAAACCAGAGAAGGATCTGACAAAAAAGGAGAACTATAGGCCTATATCCCTAATGAATATAGATGCAAAAACCCTCAAAAAGTTACTGGTAAAAAAATGCCACAGATCATCAAGATCATACACCATGACCAAGTGGGATTCAACCCAGAGATGCAGGGATGGTTCAACATATGCAAATCAATAAATATAATACACTATATTAATAGAGCCAAGTACAAAAACCATATAATCATCTCAATAGATGCAGAAAAAGCATTTGATAAAGTCCATTCATGATTAAAACCCTATAGAAAATGTAAATGGATGGTCTTTATCTCAGCCTAATAAAAGCTATCTATGACAAACTAACAGTCAACATCATACTAAATGGACAAAAACTGAAAACTTTCACTCTAAAATTAGGAATGAGGCAAGGATATCCACTGTCACACGTAGGGGACTGGCCCATTGATTATGCCCAAAGCAGGTAGTAAACAGTGGAGGCTGCAAACGATTAACCCCTCAACTGCTTCATTTTAAGAAGTGAGTCTGACTGAAGCTTATGAGACTCATAGAAGCACCTCATAACCACTGTGGTAGTGCACAGGTTAGCATGACCTTCCTGCTAATGGCCACAGCAGAGAGAAACGGCCTGTAAAGCAGTGGCACTCAATATGAGATCACATAGTAGCTAAAGTCAGAGTAACTCACGCCCAAATTCCATTCTCATGATTAAAACCTTGTTATCTAGAGGGATAAGATTATTTGCTAACTACAGTGCAGTATTTTATCTGTTCTGTTCCTAATATGAAAATGCTTTTTCCTTTCATTTACAAGCCTTACCAGCATTATTATCCACAGCAATTTCATAACTGCACATTCTCACAAGTAGTTACCCCTTACCGCAATTTGCTTACCAATAAAAACCAGTGGCTTGGACAAACCAGGGCTTTTGCTGGCCTTTGAGCACAGCACTGGCCATTCTGGCTCACAATTTCTCTGTTTATTTAATTCTGTTTTGAGTCTTTCTTTAACCCTGAATTGTACATTAGGCAAGAAACTAGAACCTACTGCAGAGGTCTCCAGTATCTGATGCCCAATGTGGGGCTTGCCAAGCAGGGGTGATTTTTTCACTGTTTTACCTTGTGCTCTCCAGAGCTTTCCTAGCTGTTTTCATTTTATTTACTTATTTTCTCATTTCAATTCTTTCAAAATAGGTGTGGGTTTTGTTGGACTTTTCCTGAGATTAACCACAGCACTCCTCCTGTACATCCTACTAAAGCCAAGTAGCTCTCCTCATGCCTTCAGCTCCATCTCCTCCACAGACACCCTGTGGCCTTAGCAACTCCACTGAAAGGGGAGGGAGCTCAACTTCCTCCAAAGGGGGATCACTCAGGTTTGCCTATAATGATGTCACATTTTCTGGGAGGCTAGCCTATCATATGAGGGAGAGCAGATTTAGCTAGCAGTTGTTCTAAAACTGCTACTAAACAGTTCTCATCAGTGGTTGTTTGCTGCAGAGAAAAAGTTTGAAAGGGTCCTGGACCCAGTTATAAGGACCCCATGGAGTACACAAGGCTCCAAGTTGTCAAGGTTTAGTTAATGTCTCGGGGGAGAAAATGTTTCTTCTTTGTTGAGGTATCTGGATGTTATTGCTGAAATACTGCCAACATTCCATATCTACAGTTCTTGTTTGTAGAACTGATAATTATATTTAATTATCTCTTGTAGCATTTTTTCAATGCTGTATGTCAGCACCAGGAAGGTTGCTTGTTTAAAAAGGGTGGAGAGGCAGAGGAGGTGAACATTCTGGGCCACTGTACCTCTGCCCCCAGTGCTGAGGAACAGAGCTGCCAGCAGCACAGAGGAGGTGAAACTTCTGGGGGCCATACCATAGCCCCCAGTGCCGAGGAGGTGAGCTGTGGTGCCAGCAAAACACATACTCCCCCACCCCTCATTAAAATGAGAAGACACATAAACAAATCTCAAAACTTGACTTCCAGATCACCTAAAGAAACTGCAAAAGGAAACGAGGTGGACCAATATAATACTCAACCACCAGGACCCCCTGAACTGGCAGTGAAAGATGATCTGGAAAAATGAAATCGGAAATAATTTCTCAGGTAACAGCAGAAATTGTGCCCATAGCGCAAGATATAATTAATAAATCTAGAGAGGAGACAGATTTAAAAAAATAGAGGAGCTGAGGAACATGATGGAATCCCAACATAGGAAACAAATGGAATCCATAAAAAATGGTGCAAACAGATTTCCAGGAGATTAAAAACTCCATTTGAAAGTTTACACAACAGAATGAGCCAAGGTGAGGACAGAATTTCAGATATAGAAGATAAGATTGAAATTAGTGACCAGAAAAAGAAAAATTTCTTTAAAATAGTAAAGGACCACAAGAAATCAATCCAGTGGCTGCTAGTTGATGCAAAGCAGAATAACATAAGAGAGCTCAGAATCAATGAAGAAGCAGGGGAGAGTACAGATGGAATAAAAATATTGTTTACAGAAGTGATGGCAGAAAACTTCCTAACCAGGGGAACAGAACTTTTCATACAGATAAGTGAGGCATATAGGACTCCAACTAGCCTTGATCAAAAAAATCTACACCTAGACATATAATAGTTAAGATTCAAGAAACCCAATGAATGAAAAAAATTCCACAAGCAGTTAGAGAAAAGAAACAAATCACATACAAAGGAAAGTCCATGAGAATCATAGCAGCATTCTCAACACAAACCATCAAGGCAAGAAGAGTGTGGAATGATGTATTTCAAGCCCTAAAGGAAAACAGCCTCCAACCCACATTGATGTACCCTGAAAAACTGTCTTTCAAAATTGGTGGAGAAATAAGATACTTTCATGACAAACAATGCCTTAGAAACTTCATGAATATGAAACCAGCACTCCCCAAAATTTTAAAAAATATCCTTGGAAAAGAAAATGAGGATCACAACCCCAGAAAGCCCAGCAGAATGAATCCATTGCCGATGACAAGAAATTAAATGCAAAAAGAGAGAATCAAAAAAAAAAAAAAGAAAAAAAGAAAAAGTCATGACAAGGATAAAACAATACATATCAGTTATAACCATCAATGTTAATGGTCTCAATTCACTAAAGAAATAGACTGGCAGAATTGGTCAAGAAGCAAGTTCTAACAATATGCTGCATAAAAGAAACACACTTAATTAAAAAAGAAACTCATAGACTGAAAGTTAAAGCGTGGAAAATAATACTCCATGCAACAGGAACCTGAAAAAAAGCCGGAGTAGCTATCCTCTTTGCAGATCAAGTTGATTTCAAACCAACACTGATTAAGAGAGACAAACAAGGACACTCCATCATTATAAAGAGAACAATCAAAGAGGAAGAGATGACAATCATTAATATATATGCACCAAACATTAGTGCACCCAACAATATAAAACAAATACTAACAGACCTGAAATATCAAATAAGCACTAATACAATAGTAGTAGGGGGCCTCACTACCCACTGTCACAAATACATAAACAAACAAAAAATAAGTAATGAAATGCTAGAACTCAATCAAACTCTTGAACAAATGAACTTAAGAGATTTTTACAGAGTGTTCCACTGCACAAAACCAGAATACACATTCTTTTCAGCTGCACAGGTATCATTCTCCAAAACAGATCACATATTTGTGCATAGAACATTTTTAAGTAAGTGAAAGGAATTGAAGTTATCCCCTGTATATTATCAGACCATAGTGTCATGAAACTTGAGATCAATAACAAAATAAACAGCAAGAATTTCAAAAATGCATGGAAATTGAACAAAACTTTTCTGATTAACCAACAGGTCACAGAGGAAACTGCAGAAAAAAATCAGACAGTTCCTACAATTACATCACAATGCCAACACAACATATTGAAATCTATGGGACTCAATGAAAGCAGTCTTATGAGGAAAATTCATAGCAGTAAATACTCGTATTAGGAAAACAAAGTGAGCCCAATTAAACAAACTGATGTGGAACCTGAAGCTTCTAGAGAAAGAAGAGCACAACAAACCCAAAGCTCATACAAGGGAGGAAATTATAAGGATCAGAGCAGAAATCAATGCAAAGGAGACTAAGAGAATGATACAAAAAAATCAATGAAGCCAAGAGTTGATTCTTCGAAAGAATAAACACTATTGACAAAGCTTTAGCAAACCTTATCAGAAAGAGGAAAGAAGAGTCCCAAAACCATGCAATTAGGAATGAAAAGGATGAAATTACAATGGACCCAGCAGAAATCCAGAGGACCATCAATACCTACTTTGAGAACCTCTATGCCAATAAGATGGAAAACACAGAAGAAATCAAGATTCCTAGATAAGTATGAATTATCAAAGTTATGAAGAAAACCTAAAAATACTAAACAACCCAGTATCAATCAATGAAGTTGAAAATGTAATTAAAGACTTACCAACAAGAAAAGTATGGGTCCTGATGGCTTCACTGCTGAATTCTACAAGACATTTAGAGAGGAACTACTGCCACTAATGATTAAACCCTTCAATGAAATTGAAAGAGAATCAATACTCCCAAGTTCATTCCTGGAAGCAAGCATCACCTTGATCTCCAAAGAAGGGAAAGACCCAACCAAAAAAGAGAACTATAGGCCATTCTCACTAATGAACATAGATACAAAAATCCTTAATAAGATACTGGCAAATAGAATGTTGAAGATCATTAAGAATATCATACACCCTGACCAAGTGGGATTCATCCCAGGTATGCAGGGATGAGTCAACATATGCAAATCAATATATGTAATACATTATATCCATAGAGCTAAGGACAAAAATCATATGATCATCTCAGTAGATGCAGAAAAAGCATTTGACAAAATCCAACACACATTTATGATAAAAAACCCCAAAATTGGAATAGACAACCTCTATCTTAATCTGATGAAAGCCATCTATGAAAAACCAATGGCTAATATCATACTAAATGGTCAAAAACTGAAATCCTTCACACTAAAATCAGGAACAAGACAAGGATGTCCACTATCCCCACTTGTGTTCAATATAGTCTTAGAAACATTAGCCACAGATATTAGACAAGAAAAAGAAATAAAGGTAGGAAATGAATAAGTAAAAGTGTCATTATTTGCAGATGACATAATACTCTATGCAGAAGACAAGATGAACTCCTCCAAAAGACTTCTAGACTTAATAATCAAATTCAGGAATGTACCTGGATACAAGATCAGCACACAAAAATCAATAGCTTTCCTCTACACAAACAACAGACTCACTGAGAGAGAAAAAGGGCAAACAATTCCATTCACAATAGCATCCAAAAAACTGAAATAGCTAGGAATCAGCTTAACAAAAGAAATCAAAGACCTCTACTCAGAAAACTATAGCACTCTGAAAAGAGGTTGAAGATGATATCAGAAAACTGAAAGTCATTCCTTGCTCCTGGGTAGGAAGAATCAACATAGTGAAAATGGTCATACTTCCAAAACTGCTATATAGATTGAATGCAATCCCAAATAAAATTCCAGCAACATACTTCATGGACCTTGAGAAAACAATCCAAAAATTCATTTGGAACAAGAAGAGATCCAGAATAGCAAAAGCAATTCTAGGTAACTGAGACATGGTCGGGGGTATCACAATCACCAACCTGCAACTAACCTACAAAGCTATTGTGATAAAAACAGCATG
>NW_004624748.1:30158274-30205474 GCF_000247695.1 Heterocephalus glaber | reverse complement strand
AAATATTATATCCATAATTGAAAATAATATAGAGAATTTCAATAACTATGAACTTGAATGGATGAATAAACAAATAGAAGGTTGGGTGCATGGACTGATGGACTGATGGATGGTGCTTGGCTATAGCAAAAGTCATTATAAGGCATCTACTTAATATAGAGCTGGAATTTATAAAATTATGCAGAAAATGATAATACTCAACAATAGCAAAATTATTACTTATACCAAATTACTGCTCAAGACAAAACTTTAGCAAAATTATCCTATACCTCTTTGTTGACATTGTTTAATCTACATTAATCCCTTTATGTAATCATTATAATACACCAGTACTACATATATTTTGCATATATGAACACAATAAGTATTTTGTAAGATTAATTTATCCAATGTGAGATTTTATATAATAATAAATAGCATTTACAAGGCATTATTTTTTTTAGTTCTGATTTTAAGGCAGGAAATTTGCTATAATTAAAGGCTTTTAGAAATTTATTTCTAGTGAAAATTCACTAGTTTTTCAGTCAATCAGAGACCATAATAAGAGTTGTTTGTGCTACCTTGAATTTAATACATTTAGATTCACCAGTATATAAATTTTCAGTTGTCTATTAGCTGTTTCTCCTACATAGCATATTAGTGTAATCAAATTGGCTAGCTGTCATTTCATGATTATTATTTAATATATAAAATTAACTATGAAATTAATTTATTTTTTGTTAAGAACAATTTCACTACTTAATGTTATTTTATAATGGGTCAACCTAAATATAAGTGTGAAAAGATGTACAACTGGCCATCCACATTCATGGTTTACACCTCTGCCTTCAAACAATCATGAATAAAAAATACAAAAAATAAATTATAGTCCTGATTTTTGGAGATTATACGTGAAGTTCAACTACAGTCCTCTCTCTGTGTTCTTGGTGATAGTTCTAGGACTCTGTGTGGATACAAAAATCTGTAGAGGCTTCAGTTCTTTCCATAAAATTACATGGTATTTGCAAATAACCTTCACACATGCACCCTTATACTTACCATCTCTAGACATTATGGAAAGTTAGACAATGTAAATAATATATAAATAGATGTTATTGTATGGTGTTTAGGAAATAAAGACAAGAAAAAGAATTCTGTACATGTGATATAGACAAAACCATCATAGGCCACCATGTCATGCCCAAAAAAGATGGGAGATGGAAATTTCTCAAATAAACATGCTAGAGAAAGACAAGATCTGGGAAAGGGAGGATATGGCAGGGTGTACTACACAGTGATCCATTTGTCTGCATTTTATGTATTATTTGACACATGGTGAATTCAAATTTTGGATTTTGGAACCTATTTACACAAATATTTTCAATATCTGCAGTTGACTGGATGAATCCATGCAGAAAAACCCAGAGACACAGAGGGCAGACTACATAGTAAGTTTTAAAAAGTATGTGTCACACATATCTGTCTGTTTCTTTTCAACTCATGAATGGATAATTTATAATAGATTATAGAGCCTGGTTTAAAATTTAGATCCTAATGAAAAATCAGAAGAATATAGTACTGAAATTAATATTGTAATGGCTGTCATTCAGTCTTTATAGTACACAAATAAATCAGTGGTGCTCTTTTTGGATTTGTTTGTATGGTTCCTCTCCTTCTTATGACATTTTAAAATCTAAAAGACTGTGCTTTAAAATAGATTTTATAACATTAAGAGTAACCATGTTACAATTGTATTCAATATTATAAGGAAATCAGTCAAGCATTATTTTGTATCACAAATATTATAACTCTATTGAACAACTATATTATTTTCCCTTGTTAAGATACCATAAAGAACAATATAAAAACTATTGGGTAGCATCTGTAGTGCATTAGTTTTTATGAGCAATCTAGACAGAATTTAAAATATAGAAGATGATATGCATGGGTTATACGCAGTTTACTACACCATTTTGGATAAGGCACTTGAACATTTCCAGATTTAATCTGGGAATCCTGGAATCAAATCCTTAAGGATAGCAAGAGATGACTTTACAGTACTCCTACTTTTGACAATAAATATATGAAGTTAATAAGTCGTGAATATTTTGAGTACTTTTTCCTTGGAAACCTTATGTTTTCCCTGGAAAACTTATGAAAACTTATGTGGGTAAATTATGTAGTTTCAGTAGATATTTTCAGCTTTAACATTGTTTAGTAAAAAAGAAAGATGTCACATAACTAATCTTGTTAATTCTTATGCTTAATTTTAAATATTATTTTTAATATATTATGTATGGAAGTTGCTATCATAGAAATGTAAATTGCTTTTGACTTCTATAAATTTTAGAATCTTCTGCTTTCTCCACTTGTATGTTGACATTGTACTTGGAAAGATCTTTTTTCTTGTATAGATTTCAACAATGTTTCTGTAAAATCATTACATATTTATACATTTCTGTTGAAGTTTTATATTTATTTCTAACTCTGGCCATTTTTCAAAGATAAATATATATATTAAAGATAAGAAGAAGAGTAGGATTATGAAAGCTAAATGTAAGTTTCTCTTTCTTTAAATTTTATGCACCAGTAAAAACCTGAAAATGTCCAAATAGCAAGGAGATGGTAGGAAACATAGTACTTTAAATTAAGACATCTGTTTCAAGAAGTGTGATTGAACAACTTTACCACCTATACATAATGCATGCTGATGCAATGGCACAAATGTTTATAAACTTGAACATAAGATAAACAGAGGCAATGCACATGTTAACCACCATGCATGTTTCCTTCATAATAAAGTTATGCTTTTCAATGTTTTATTCTCTTGTTAACATTTTCTCCTAAAACCTAGATATAATAGTGCTTTATATAGTGCAGAATAAATTAGTACCTCCACTCCTAACACATAATTTATTGTTACAGACAGAAACATATGATCAAGGTAACATCTATACTATCATGTGTTTTCTATTAATAGAAAGGTTAGCCTATTGCTATATATATATTGCTATATATATATAGTTAGCCTATATATATATATATATTCACTAGAGAAAAGGAAATTACATATGTATTTACTATGTAATATTACCTAAGTTTCACTGTCACTAAGTTAATAATTTTGAAATTATACCGTTTTAATATTCCTGAAAACTTTTCACATTGTGTTTCTTGAACTATTACAGGAATAGTTTCCTAATATATGCCTGTCACATGTCCTACTTTTTGAATGTACAGAGTTTTTGAAGTTATATAAAATATAATATGTTAATCTTTTCTTATAGAACATTAGATTCAGCAATTATTAGTGAAAAAAGGAAAATATTTAAGAAACTTTAAATATATAAATTGTATCTCAACCTAGGTATCCTCAAAGTAGAATCTGAATCAAAATCACAAGCAGATGACAATATGGAAAATCCCCTTTGAGAGCAGGAATAAAAAGTCAGAATTGTTGACTGAGAAAGAAAAGGAAATCAATATAAGAAGCACTGCTTAGGTGATCACAGTGAAGTCTGATTGGTCAGAATGCTCACTGATCCCTAGAAAATTTATTTTATGGATTTGTGAAAAAAAAAAATTAACAAACCTGGCCTATATGTGTAAGCTTCAAGACACTTAAGCCTCCCATTTAATCTCTAGATACTTTTAAATCTCCAAATAAAATTTATTCAGAAGTCCATTTCAAGTAGTAGAGTCTTGGTGTTTTGAAACTAACTTTAAAACACACTATAGAAGGGTAATAGGGCAACTGGGTTTTGGAATGAAAATATTATCCGCAATCTTCTAATCAGGAATGGAGAAAGAGGGGATACTCACCTTTTATCAAAACAATCAACATTATTGAAATTCACATAATAAATTCCTGCATATAGATCTCTCCTGGGAGGCATTTAAAATGGGTTACTAATTAACTTGTAAAAAACAACTTGTGCAGAAATAGGAAAGGAGACTTTCTACTGCTACAGATGTCTGGTTGTCATCAACACAGGCCTGAGAGTGCCTACTTAAACTGGGAATCATTTTGCCCAAGACCATGGCAAATGGCCAGAGAGATCTTACTAAAGACCATCTGTAAAAGCACCATGGCTTCCCAATGAGTCTGGAAAGCTTCAAAGTCTTCTGGACCTCTGGATGTAAGACAATTTCTGCAGTGAAAGTTCTTTTAATGCACCACTCTGCCACCTGAATCCTCTGCAACTGATAAAAAGGGAGAGATTGATCTGTAAGCTGCCATTCAAAGGTCAAATGCTGGCCCTGCAGGGTTGAAACTCCTACTTTTTCTAGGCATGCGTGTGTGACTGCCATGTGGTTTCCAACAGGTGTCATCTTCCATACCTAAGAGAACTTCTTAGAGAAAAAATGTCTGCAGTAAGTTTAGACTTTTGATTGCTACTTCCATTTTAGAATATCTAATTTGTTTTAAAAACAAAAAGAACTATGTTATATATGTATTCGTAAAGAAATAGAAAGGGAAATTGGGAAAATATATTTGTAGTAGCAGAATGAACACAGAATCACTAAGAAAGTGTAACTTAGAGGCATGTTAAAAATAAAATCAGGCTTTTTGTTTTCCTAAGTACTACAAAAACAGATATTTATGTTAATAAAAAAAATTAGGAAGACACAGAAAATTTTTTTCTGACCAAAAATGATTGTTTATTATGTCCTATTGTCAAAACTAATGATTTTTTTTTTTTTTTTTTGGTACCCAGGATCGAACTCAGGTCCTTGTACTTGCGCAGCAGGCGGTGAAACCACTGAGCTAAATCCCTGGCCCAAAACTAATGATTTTGACCTTTAATATGATATTTCTTAGTTATAAGAACTAGTTTTATTTTTAAAAAATCACCCATTCAATTTATAGATTTCTCCACTTGTTTTGAATACAACAAGGCACAACATTTAGTTGATTATGGTTAAATTAACTGTTAAGCCTTGTATTAAAACAAACAAAATTAGCAAAATTTAATTAACCTAACAAATGTACACAAAAGAAACAGGATGTGTCTAAAGGTGGTAAATTGTTTCAATTGAAGGAAGTAAGAAAACAAAGTGATAGGTGTTCAAATCAGTGCAAATTCTACCTGTCAAACCTGAACTTAAAATCCAAAGTAAATATTGACAAAATTGTTTCAAGTCAATTGCTGCCCATGGAGGCAAAATATGAATGAGAATTTTTTCTACTAATAATATTATGATCTGTGATCTACACACCAAATTGAAGATCTCTCCTGGTCAATAAGTCAATTTAAAAAATAAATTTAACTGCATTGGTAGAGAAAAATACGGTTTCATGTTAAAATTTTAATATAACCATTAGCAATTCGATCTCTTTATATCATCTATCCTTTAGCAGATGTTGAACAAACTCAACTGCAAATAACTAGATTAACAGTATTTCTTAAAAGAATACTAAATGACAAGGTTTTTACAGAATAAAACAAGCTTGAAGTTTATTTCAATGAAAGAGAAAACAAAAATCTAATGCAAAATTGTTTCTCTTATTTTTCAAATTATTTTTTCATTATTTTCTATGTGAGATCTTTTACTTTAATTAGTGACATACTTTTAAAAATATTAATGGGCATGTATGAAAACTACATCAATATTATTATCTCCAAAAAAAGATTATCAGCTTGGTCTTTTTATTTTATAGGCCTTTCTCAGGATTTAATTATAATCATATTTAATTTATCAATGAGTTTCATGAGAAATTATTCTTCAGTGTGAAGAATTTCCATTTTTTTTAACTAATTTCTTTAAATATCATAAAATATGCTTAACATCAGGAAGCTCACTTACACTGAAGATTTCTTCACTTTTCTTGAAAGAAGAAAAACTTGCAATTGTGGAAATTCTTAATATTTAGCTAGTTTATATATTATACCAAAATATTTTATGAGCTCACAATACAATCATAATTTTGCTTCAACATCAAGTGTTTTACTTTTAAAAATAAGGTGGAAAATATTAGTATTTCCTTTGTAGTGTTAATATTTCCATATTTGTATTTTCCATGCTTTTCATTTTGCTTTAGAATCCTATTTCTATTTTTTTACCAGCTTAAATAATTTAATTCCTCATTTTTATGGTGCATTTCATAAGCAATAATAAAATAATTTAGTATTTTTTATTTGAATATTCTTTATTTAAATTTTATTCTTGCATTTTTGCCAGATATTCAATACCAGTTAATGCCAATTTTTCAGCAGTTCAATAGTATTATTTCACTGCCTTCTCAACTTCATCCTTTCTGAATATTCAATCAGATTATTTTACCTCCAATGCAAATTTTTTCCCTGGCATAAGCCAAATTGCTAATTTATCTTCAATTTTTTAGCTCTGTCTAGAATGCAAATAGGTTGCTTGTTGTTGTTGTTTTCTATTGTTGTTTGTTTTCATTATTCCAGCTTATTGTTCCCTGTGCCCTTGAATATTTAAATTTATGTGAATGTATGCATTTCCACAAACAGCTATTATATATTTTCTTTCTTTTTTCTTTTCCTAAACTACTCTGTTTTTTTCCATAGGGATTGAAATTATACATATGCAAAACTTTTGGATACTATCCAACAGGTCTCTGAGACACCTCTTTTTCTCAATATTTTGGCTTTTCAAATTAGATATTTTTTGAATCATTTTCAAGCTTGATTCCTGTTTCCTTTGTTATTCCCTATTCTGGAAAGCCTATTTAGAGAATACATAATTTTAGATAGTGCTGTATTCATATGTAGAACTTAAATTTAATTTCAGCTCATATTTTTCTCTCCTAATATGATTCAAATATATTATAATGTTGATAAACTTAAAATTCGTTCTTAAGTATTGGTAAGCTTAAGTTATAATATTCAAGTTATGAAATGTGAAGTGTAAGCACTGACTGATATAAATTTTGTTAGTAGAAGTGTCTGTACAAAAACAGAATTTGGTACCAGAGAAGTGGAGTCATTACTGTTACTATGCCTGACCATGTGGTTCAGAAGCCTTTGGAATTGGCTTTGGGAAGACTTTGGAAATGTCTGGAGATGCTGGCTGAAGAAACAGCCCTGGAATGCCTTAAATTGTATTTGATGGGAGATTCTGGTCAGAGCTCAGAAAATCAGAATGTTGATAGAAATGCTGCTGGTAAATACCAGGCTCAGGAGGTTTCTGCTGGGAAGAAGGACTGCACCAACTTTTGGACCCCAGACAATGTTTGTTATGCCTTGGCAGAAAACTTGTCTGCATTTTTCTTGTATTCAGAGACTTTCCTTGACAATGAGATTAAGAGCAGTGGACTAATTATCTGGCAGAAGAAATTTCAAGGCAGTCTAAAATTGAGGCCATGGCATGCTACTACCATTGGGGACTTCTTGCCAGATTTATGTTGATAATCAAGAGCAAAAAAGTCCAGGAAAATGATTAAAATGTTTTAAGTTTGACTAGAAAGGAAGCATTGGTGAAGTTGTGGCCTGCAAATGCAAATCAGAGGAGAAATTGGTTGCTGAAAAGACTAGGAAGATAAAGCCAAGTATCTTAGAAGAGAACAATAAAAAAGATGACCTGAGGATATCACAAGAACTAACTTGACTTTATCCCTTCACAGCATCAAATTTGCAAAAGTGAAAGAGTTCTTTGTGAAGAGATCCCCAGAACACGATGTTTCAAAATGGTGGTGGCCTAGGGAAGTGTTCCTCAGGTTTGCCCCTGTACTTAAGAGAGAAGCAAGCTTGCCTACTGTTCCAGCTGGCAGCAGACATTGACATCATCCATGTGCTGGTTTTAGGTGGATGCAGATTGCAAAAGTCAGGAAGGCTTCCACTCAGATTCAGAAGAAGGCCTGGGAGGCCATGCATTATGGACCCAAGAGGGCAGTATATAAAGCTGTGAGTGTGAATCTGAAGTTGCAGTGAAGCACCTGTAAAGTTGAAGAATCCAGGAGCATGGATCTTATGAGGAAAACTGCAAGGAGAGCACTAAATTGCCCCAAAAGAGAAGCCATGGGACCTAAAACCACCAGAAGTGCCATAGGGGTGGAGCTACCCAAGCTCTTTGGAGATCATAACTTCCCACAAACTTCTGGGGATTCTGGATATGGAACTACAGGATTTAATCTTTACCTTTCTGAATTTTGGTCTTGCTTTGTCATCATTCCTTTCTATCTCTTCTTTATGCCCTTTGGAATGGAAATGTCTGTCTTAGGCTATTGTATTTTGGAATTGCTAAACTTTCTTTTCATTTGTACAAGGGCTTGAAGCTAAAAGTATGCCTTAAATCGCAGAGGAGACTTTAGAGTTGAACTTTTCCACAATACTGAAACTGTTAGGACTTTAGCAGTTCTTAGAGATGGATTAAATGTCTTTTGCATAAAAGGATGTTCATGAGTCTCTGTGGGGCCAGGGGAGAAATGTTATATATATTTTTAAGAAATGTTATGCTTTGTGTATAGATGTCTCTCTAAAGCCTCATACAGTTATTGGTGGAGCTTTTTCACAAGTGGCTGGATCTAGCGTGTGATGCTGGTGTTAAGTGTTTGATGCTGGTATCAAAGGTGTGTGATTACTACATTAGTCCATTGATTGGTTTGGAATAGTTCTGGGTAGGATTAAGGGTGTCTCAACTAGGTATGACAGCTACCCACCTGGTAAAATATAAGGTATAGAAAGAGGGCTAGTGTTGTTGCTTATCACTTGTTGATTTATGTCATGCTGTCATCTTCCTTCTGCCTCCCCTGCTTCACCATGAACTGTTTCTCCTCTATGATGCCCCTTTGCCATGTCACGCTGACTTGGTGCCAGGAATCTGTGAAATGAAACCTCTACAAAGTGTGAGCCAAATAAACCTTTCCTCTCTTTACTTTGGGGTCTGGTATTTTGTCTCAGCAATAAGAAAAAGTAGCTAAGACAACTTGCTTCTGTACCATCTCCTCTTCAAAATCTACTAGTTTTCTATTTTCTCTGATCTATCCCACCATTTCTCCCTAGATAATTTAAAACCTAAACCATGAATCTATTCTACTTAAAATATGCCTTTATGTGTATTGTGAACATAGATATATTGTATGAATGACTAATTATAAGAGTAAAAGTTGATGGTAAATTGTAGCAGCTATCCTACATTTGTCAGAAAAAAGGTCTTCAAAGTTGAAAAATAATTGAACTAAGAACATATTTACAGTAAACGAAAAATGAAAGATGAAAAAAGTTGAATTTTATATTGGTATTCATATTGAAATTTCACATTGGCTTTTCATATTGATATTCTACAATTTCATATTGATATTCTACAATTATATCCCTAATAATTTTATGTCATGACATTTATTTTATTCTTCAATGCTTATAACTCCATTTATTATTCACATTTTTCTTGATAATAGTTAAACATGTTAATCTAACTAAATGCTAGAATAGTAATGTGTTTCATTAAGTATTGGATGCATTTTGCAATTTTTGGAATAGAAAACTTAATTTTAACCAATTTCATGCTCTAAAGTGACCTAAAGGACAGGACGTAATGAAATACTATATTTTCTTCCTAATCTGTTGGTATTTTCAATTAGCTAATATTGACCTGCTTAAGAAAACACTGGAAGCAGAAAATAATTTTACTTTATGCCTTTGTGCATTTTATCTTAAATTTTCAAGGTTTAGCAGTAAGGCTATCTGCGCTATAATACCTGGGTAAAGGATAAAAAAGCCAGAATTTCCTTAAGCCTTATTTTAGGGTTCTATATGACTCATGCTGTGGAAGGATCATTAACCAAGCATGACTTAAACTGCATAATCTAGCTCTAACAAAGAAGCAAAGAATGTTTACTGGAAGAATTTACTTTTCTGTTCATGATTGATGAGACTGTTGTATCAATTTTTTAAAAAATACTTTAATGATGACACATATGTGTTAGTGGCCAATAAGGTCCTTTGGGGTTGGGTTATTTTATGTCATCTGTTTTTATTAATAGTTTCTGGCCACCTATTTGTTTGATTTGTATTAGTGTCATGATGCATGAACATTTATAGGCATGTATAACACTTATTTATAGATTTATGTGATTTATAGACTTATACACTGACTATATTTAGTCATTAATGTACATATCTACAATAGATGAAAATCACAAAATATTTTAAAAGTCTCTCAAATATTAATTCTCATGGTAAAGTTAAATACTTATTCAGTGTTCACTGTAGATTTCCGTTCCCGAACGACATTTAGCATATCCCTTAGTGACATTTTTCAATATTTAAAAATTAAATACTCTTAAAATCATCATTTCCACAATATCTGCATGTATTTTATAAACATAGATCAAATTTTTATAATATTTAGTCATTTACTCTGAAGTCTGAGCCTAAAATGGATAACTTGTTCTCAATTGGTTATTTGAAGTGATTATAAAATGTCAGAAATAATATTAAAATAAGAACTAAATTCATGTTTTAAAATAGTAACTTTTCTCAGAAGTATGGAACACAAGCTGATTAGTGTGTTCATTCTTTTGAAAGTTAATAAACTGCAATTTCATATGACATGGTCTATACTGGGAATAACATGGTCTAGTGCTGGGAATGCAATCACAACAGATAGGAAATATCTGGGATCTCAGAATCCAAGCATTGCCCAGGACTCTTTGTCCTCAGATTGATATTCAGTTTCTCAAGGGATAGTATAAAATTAAATATATAAATAATTATCAGTGAAAGTCAATTAGTATTTTATTTAGTGGTTATTATGACCTGAACACTGTTTCTTAAATTCTGAGATCAGTAAGAATGCGGTAATCCCTAGGTGCTACCAATTTTTGTGGAATACAGAAATGTAAGCAACTGGTTTCTCTAAAACACGGTTAGATGAATCAAAGTCATCTAGGAGCATAGAAGAGGAATGACTGCCCTGTTTATAACTGGATTTGAAAATATTGAAGACCTTTCAGACCTGGTGTCACAAATTACGGTGCATTAGCCTGAAGCTGTCACAGGCACCCAAATGGCAGACATAATCACAAGCAATGGAATTAACAGTCTTTCAACAAACTGATTGCATGCTTACTTGCATGCTTCCTGCAGTCTTTGGAATATAAGGTATTGTTTTATTTATTTTTATTAATACAGTTGTAGTACATAATGTTTACATACTTTGTGTGGACTTGGTTTAGGTACATAACACATCTGAATTCCTTTTTTACATCCATTTTTCTTCATCTCCCTCTCTCTTCTCCACATCTCTTGATCTCTTTCTCATTTGAGAAAGATCTATCTTTCTACTTCCTATAATCTATCTTTTATTTTGATTTTTAATAATGATTTGGATTTCTCAAATGAGAGAAATTTGTGTTTTTCATTTATTTCACTTAACATTATCACATCCCTTTTTCTGTCTTTGTTATTTTGAGTCCCCCATAGCAAATAATTTAGGTACTCACAGTAGATAAAGCAAGGAGGATTTAAGTAAGTAGGATGCAAAGAATAAACAAAAAAAATTAACATCTAAGGATTGAGAAGTAGAGGGAAAACTTGAACTGGATGGAGATGTTTCCACAGGGAGAAAGAACTACACTGAGAAAAATGGAGCAGAAAGCTCCATTTTAAGAGATTATTTTTTTAATTTCTACAAATTTTCTTTCTGGAAAGGACAACACCATATAAATATGTATGGAATGTAAGAGGAAGATATTTGGTAAATAATATAATTCAACAAGGAAAAGGGGAAATTATATTTTAATTCAGATAATATAATTTGATAAATAGTCATACAAATAAGATAGAACAGAATGTAGATCTAAAAAGGACTTTTAGTGGTCATGACAATATATTACCATATATAGAAGTAGGAGACAATTAGATTCAAATTGATGAATATTTAAAGTATGCAATTTTGTTTACACATAATAATTCTCTAGAAATTATAATTTAAAACATTTTTGAAAGTAAGTTGGAAAACCTACAATCCTAGCAATTAGACTTACACATTAATTAGGTCTTGCACTTAAAATGCTCATAACTTACTTTCTGCCAACCAAATGATAACAGAACTTAGTTTGTGTTTGGGTGTGTGCATGCATGTAACTATGACCAAAATATACAGCAAATGTTCAAATTTTTTTAAATATGCTAAAAGCACATCAATATTTATCACTCAAAAAATATTGTCCTCCATTTTAAACACATCCTATTTTTCCTGCAACATTCTGAAGCAGTTCTGGAAGTCCTTTTTCATGATTGTTTTTATTAACTTTATTAAAAAAAAAATGCAGTGAATGTTGTTGCTAAGTGCTGTCCAATTAACAGCCAGGCTCATAAAAATATTATGGTCTCAATTCACCCACCTTATTTACTGGATATTATACCATGCATTTTGTGACTCTTCTCCAAAGTCAAAATGACCATAAAAACTGCACATTTTGAATATATTCAGGACATCAATTTACTCGTGAGAGTAAAACTAAAGACACAAAAGAAGACTTTGAGAAATGCTTTAGAAAATAGCAAGAATAATGGGATAAGTGTGTTTGAAGGAAGGTGAAGTTCTTTGCGTTGGATTAATGTCAGTGAGTCTTTTATTGTAATATTTTGAACTTAAATATTCATCATATGTTTGTATCACTCCTCATGTAATTATTAAGTGTTAGTCTATGTTTATACTTTAGAGAGCAAGGAGTAAGAATATTTCAATTTCTCCATTGATTTTTTTCATGAAAACTAAATCTAAAACAAAGCTTAAACTCTAACAATAATTCAATAAAAATTTCCTCCATACAGTTTGAATTTATAGTATCAATTCATATATATTTGCACTATACTTGCCGTACATTAGTCTACATTAGAAAAAGTAAGCCTTTTCATTAAGAGATTTATTTTAATATCTTTTCCCTATTTCCAATCATATACTACACTAATTAATTTTTCTTCCATTTGCCTAAACTTAACTTGTTAAGCATAATTTTCTCCCAGACCTCTCCCATTCATTATAGATAAAAGCTACTTTTAAAAAAATGTGTGTGTGTATATATATATATATATATATATATATATATATGTACACTTTAGGTATAAAATACATTTGCATTTATCATTGGGTGTTTGTACCAGAACATGATGTATTTTAGTTCTTATTGTTTTCTCCCATTACCTGTGCACCCCTTACCACTTCCACCCTTCCCTATTTACACAGACTTTGATTCCATTTTTTTTCTTTCTCATAATTTTTCCTTTCCGTTCTTCCCATTCCCCTTCCCCTCCCACCATCCCCTAACCCTTGAACCTTTTTCTATTTCAAATTATCAATTATTCATTTTAATCACTTTCATCCTTATTTACACTTTCAATTTCTCACACCAGAGAAACTATTTGGTATTTATACATGTGTGTCCTATTGATTTCACTTAAGAATATGGCCTCAATATGCATCCATTTAGCTATAAATGTCTCTAGTTTCTCATTCGTTATGGCTGAGTAGTACTCCATTTTATAAGAAAACCACATCTTCTTTATCCAGTTTCCAGTTGATGGGCACTTGGGCTATTTCCAAGCTTTAGCTATTAAAAACTGTGCCGCTATAACAATAGGTGCACATATATCTCTGTGGTATGATTCTTTTAATTCTTTGGGGAAGATTCCCAGTAGGGGAATAGCTGGGTCAAATGGTACCTGTAGTCCTAGTTCTTTGAGATATCTCCATACTGATTTCCACAGTGGTTGCACCAATCTACATTCCCACCAACAATGGAGAAGGGTTCCTTTGTCTCCACACCCCCGCCAGCATTTGTTATTTAT
The DNA here is from genome assembly GCF_000247695.1 of Heterocephalus glaber. The sequence goes on along the minus strand of NW_004624748.1, from coordinate 30,191,735 downwards.
TGATTTCTTGATAGCAGCCATTTTTTGTGGGGTGAGGTGGAATCTCAGTGTTGTTTTCATCTGCATCTCTCAAATGACCAGTGATGTTGAACATTTTTTCATATATTTATTTGCTGCTTTTACTTCTTTGTCTGAGAAATGTCTGTTCATTTCGGATGCCCATTTTTGAATTGGGCCTTTGAATTTGGGGGGGGGGTCTGATTTTTTTCGGTTCTTTATATATTCTAGATAGTAGACCTTTGTCTGAGGTACAGCTGCTAAAAATTTCTTCCAAAATTGTAGGTTGTCTCTTAGCTCTGTTGGTAGTTTCTCTTGCAGTGCTGAAGCTTTTTAATACAATGAGTTTCCAGTTGTTGATTCTTTGTGCTAGCTCCCGTGCTACTGAAGGTTTGTTCATAAAGTCTTTTCCTATGCCAATGTCATCAAGAGTTCTATCTAACGTATCTTCCAGCAAGTTTAGTGTTTCTGTCTTAACATTTAAATCTTTAATCCATTTCAATCTTAGTTTAGTGGGCGGTGATAGGTATGGGTCTAGTTTTAATCTTTGGCAGGTTGAAATCCAGTTTTTCCAACACCATTTATTAAATAAGTTATCTTTTCTCCAATGAGGGTGATTGGCTCCTTTGTCAAAGATGAGGTGGCTGAGTATGTCTGGAGTTGTTTCTGCATCTTCTAATCTGTTCCACTGATCTTTGGGTCTGTTTCTTTGCCAGTACCATGCTGTTTTTTCACAATAGCTTTGTAGTATAGTTTCAAGTTGAGGATTGTGATACCCCCTGCCATGTCTCTGTTGCTTAGAATTGCTTTTGTTATTCTAGGTTTCTTCTGCTTCCAAATGAATGTTTGGATTGTTTTCTCTAGTTCTGTGAAGTATATTGTTGGAATTGCAATTGGCATTGCATTAAATCTATAAAGTAGTTTTGGAAGTATGGCCATTTTCACTATATTGGTTCTTCCTACCCAGGGACAAGGGATATCTTTCCATTTTCTTAAATCCTTTTCGATCTCCTTTTTCAGAGAGCTGTAGTTTTCAGTGTAGAGGTCTTTTGCTTCCTTTGTGAGGTTGATTCCTAGATATTTCATTTTTTTAGATGCTATTGTAAAAGGAATTGTTTCCCAAATTTCTCTCTCAATGGGTCTGCTATTTGCGTATAAGAAGGCTATTGTTTTTTGAGTGTTGACCTTGTATCCAGGTACTCTACTCAATCTGTCAATTAGGTCTAGAAGACTTTTGACTGAGTTTTTTGGATCTTGAATGTAAAGTATCATATATCATCAGCAAATAATGACAGTTTCACTTCTTCCTTTTCTATCTTTATTCCTTTTATTTCTTTCTCTTTTCTAATTGCTATGCCTAATGTTTCCAGAACAATATTGAATAGAAGTGGTGATAGTGGGCATCCTTGTCTTGTTCCTGATTTTAAAAGCTACTTTTTAATACATATCCGCATATAGTACAAATTTTCATAGTAAATATAATAATTTCACTACCTTTATTTTTTGATCAATTATGAGTATGGCTAAACTTTCAGTCTATATGATTTCTATCTTTAATATAGATTAAATTTAATATAACCTACATTTAATATAATCTATAATACACTATAAATAATATAAATATAATATAAACTTTATATTTAATATAGATCAGATATAATGTAATGATTATCTTTAATATAGATTAAATATAATATAATATAATCTAGATTAGCTCAGGCCTATAATGAATGACAATAAATATTTCACGACACGATGTCCCTTAACTGTAGAATAGAATAAATATATATATTTTATGATTACAAAGGCACTATAAGGTGAATCTTGAATGTCCCTAAAGACCCAAGTGTTGAAAGCTTGATGCCTAGCCTGTGTTACAAATGTAACATGGAGGAACCTTCAGTATGTTGCCCAATGGATGGAAATTGGGTTTTTGCAGGTGTTCACTTGAAGAAAGAGTTGTATCTCAGGTCATTACTGTTTCTCTTTTTTTTTCTCCTGCCCATCATGAAGTGAATGTGTCCTATCTACCATGCACTCCTACTATGAGGTATCACAAAGCTAAAGCAACAGGAAGAAGCAAGCAAACATGGACTGAGACCTTAGAAATTGTGAGCCAAAATAATTTTCTTCCTTTTAAAAAGATTATCTCAGGTATTTGCCATAGTAAATGAAAGCTCACTAACACAACACAAACCGGAACACAGATTGATTGATTGTATCATAGGTAATTAGAGATATATAGCTTCTGATTTTACCATTTATTCCTAATCAAACTTCTCATGTAGCTGTTCAACTATATAAGAAGAGAATAGCATATAGATTTAATGGACACCACCACCCTGAGTGAGCTGCAAATTTATAAATTGGCTTTTTATATTCAAGTCTGAGTCTGTTAGCCCAGAGTGACTTGAGTGGAGAGCCAGCAGTTGGTGTGTGGGAAAGGAGCAACTCCCCATGCCACTGCTCACAGCTGAGGTCTCAATGATAGATGATGTTGTGATGGGGTAATGGATTAACTAAAGGTCAACTTGTAACACCCAGCTGAATTGAATCAGCATGGTCTGGTTGTGGAGGATCCACCTGAGGATTGTTGTCAATTGCCATAAAAAGAGAACTGAAGGGGAAGATGCTGGCCTGTTGATTTTCTTGGAGAAGCTTGCTGCGGATAGTTTTCCTGAAAGGGAACTAGGTTGTTCTCTTTGGAAGAGGAGCTTGGGGCCTTGCTGTTGCTGGGAATGGGAGCTGTTTTCATCAGGGGAGCTCTGATCTTCACTGTGAGCATCACTTCCTGCCTCCAATGTGGATTCATCAGTTTGGTGGCACAAATCCTTCATCTCACCAATGTAGGTTTTCTGGCTTCCACCACTGGCTTTTGGGACTTCCAGGTGCAGAGCCTCAATACAGATAAGCATGAGACTTTTATGTGGGCTCTAGGCCACTGGCTGGACTCGTGGAGGACACTGCCTTGGATGCTAAGATTTTAGTTGGACTTCTGTGGGACATTGCTGGGATCCAGGCCCATGGCTGGATTCTTTGGGCCCCTACTGTGTGGTTAATCCTAGTGTGCAGTTAATCTCTCTTGCACTCCATTGCATTTACTTTTTTGGGTAATTATCATAAAATAATCCTATAAATTATGGGTCCTGTATTTAATGTATTTCCTTGCCAAAAACCCTGTCTATGACATACGGCAAGACAATATTGTAGCTAAAGGCAGCATGACTTGTACACAAAACTTCTATAGAAGCAAAAATTAAGGGACAAAACATTTTCTACTGATCAGTGATCTGTTCCTGCTAGAATGTTTTGTTCCTTTTTTTCTAGTACCCTGCTTGTGTCATTGCTCTCCTCTCCATGGTTCCTGCACTGTGCTTTACCCCCTCAAGAAGCTGTGTGTTCAATAAATAGTGGCAAGCTCCAGGAGACAGTGTCTAAGCCTGATTAGAGCTTTGACAACCTGGGCCCTCTTTATGCAGTAAAGATCTTGTCTTGTCTTTTGATATCCTTCTTGCATACCCTTGGTCAGGTGATTGGGGGTCTGATCAGCCCCCAGTATAGATTACCGGGTAAAAAAAAATTAAATTGTACTTATAATAAATGTTTTAATGTTTATATCTATGAAATTTCTAAGAAAACTAAGAAAACTCTACTAAATATGATAGATTAATTAAAAATAGTCATAGGTTACAATAATATATAAAATATAATTTAATTCATTGAAATTTTAAAAAATGTATAAATTATAATTAAAATAACATAACTATTGAATATAATGAATAACAATATAATAAAATAAGAAAAATACTGAAAGACAAATTATCTATTCATAATTGTCACAATTAGCTATGAAAAAATCTAAATTTTTTTACTAAAAGATATTAGATGCATAAATGAGGTTATAAGTTTGTGGGAAGCAAGATCAGCATGACACACAAAAAGCACATTTCTACAACTATGTGGTGTGAATAAATATTTAATAGAAACATTTAGCAATAATTAATTTGCAATACCTTCAAAATATAAAATATTTGAAGATTATGTTGTATTTTTGTATGTTAAACATATACATGAATGTAACTACAGAAAATTCAAAAATAAATTTCAAAAATATATGTTTGAATTTTTGACAGTGTTGCTGAGGAAACAAAATAAACAAAGAATAGATTTTTCAAGCCAAACTTGCTAGAACCACTAAACAACAAAATGGAAAAACATAATAATTTAAATCACTACTTAATCATACACAGTTATTAATTTTTAATATATGAGCATTTATATATGTGTCATTGTAAATTACTCTCAAAGCCATTTTAATGAGACAAGATCCCAGACACTACAGAACACTGTATATTGCCACTCATATGAAACTCTAGAAAATGCAGATGAATCTATAATGATATAAAGTATATTACTTTATTCCTGAGGCTTGGGATAAAACTTTAAATTGGATGGAAATAAAGGAATTGGCATAATGACAATTTTCTAACTCTATTTTATGATCCTTATTGTTTATAAACTGTTTCTTAAAAATCTGATACAAGTAAAAATTTAAAATGTTACATTAATGATAAAAATATTAATAAAGTTAATTAAAATTGATTATATTTAGGTAAGCACATATGTCATTCTATGAGTAAAATAATGTAGGAATATATATATATATGTACACATTTCATTGAAAAGCAAAATAATTTTTACTGTATGTTTTATACAGAAATGTTTTTAAGAATTAAAATCAATTTCATGCAATGTGTATATATCTCTCAAGGTTAACATTATAAGTAAACATTGTAACATTGAGTAATTCAATAAAAATATGATGATCTATATAACATATGTTTAAACTTCTTTAGGGTAATAAATAATTAATACTTTACTATCTAACACACATGCTGAAATTAAATTAACAAAGAAAAATAAATATAGCTGTTATTTAATTCCTTTGGATACACTGCCTGAATTAGTTTTTGTCACAAACTAATTTGTATTAAAGCCTTAAGCCAATTATTCATAGTTAGCTTATACAGTGTAGAAAGTATTAATAATTCCACATTGAATGACAAATTCAAACACTACATGAATAAGCCATTAACACTTCATTAACTTTTGACAATAAATGTTATTCTCTGAACAGCATGCTTATATCCTTGAAACAAAATAAAAATTCTTTTCTGTCTTACATTTAAACTTCGTTTGCAAAAGTTGATTACATGTAAAATGTTTTTTTAACTTTTCTTTCAGTACATTAAATTCAAATAAATACTAGAAGTTATTTCTGGTTAATTCTTTGATTCCCACTCTTCATGCCTTGTACTAAGTATAAGCTTAAAGAGGTAAATAGTCTTCAGTTGATTGCCTAAGAGGGAATAACACATATGAAGTAAGTAGTTGAGAAAAGGTAGCAGAACAAGACTGAGAATCACATTGCTTTGAGATTCATTCATTTTTCTAACAATCAGTAGGGAAATATTCTTAAAGTATTAGTAAAAAGTGCAGTTCTTGTAATGGAATTTACTCAATATAAAGGAGAAATTAATACTATACACACTTATTTTGGATCCAACAAAGATATAAAATGAGCTCTAAAAAAATGAACAAGTAAAGAAAAATTTTTTCTACTAGTTTATCTTGCTCTTAGAATAAAGCCTAAGTGTAGAAGCCAAATTAAAAAAAAATATTATCTAGAATCCAATAAGAAACTACTAGGGATTTAAAAAATCAAAACATTATTTAAGAGAGAAAATAAGACAGAAACACCTGGAAATGACAAAAATGATAGAATTTGTGGACACAGGCACTGAACTGGTCTTATCATTATAGTCATGTTCAAGAATATAGAGTAAATAACAAAAAAGGGAGAAATAACACACAAAAATATAATATATTTATTTAATGAAAATATAGTATCTAAAATAAATACGTTTAGTGGTTAAAATCATCAATTAAACACTGCAGAAAAATATATAAAATTGAAACATAATAATGAAACCATGTAGAGATAAAAGCCTTTCAAAATCAACACATCAGTAAGCATAAGAAAATCAAGTAGTCTGCTATGTACAATACTGGAAACTCATAAGCAGAGAAACCAGTTACCATAAGAAAAAGCAGCAAATATACTTAATGCAATAATGACTAAAAACTTTCAAAATGGTATGAAAAATATAAACCAAAGAAACTCAGAAACCCTTAAAAAGGAAAGTCACAGATAAAAAAATGAAATAGTATAAGCATATTACAATTCTATTATTTAAACCAGTGCTAAGTAGAAACTAGTAAAAGCAGCATACAATAAAAAGATACATTACTGCCACAGGAACAACATTAAGAATCACAATAAAGATCTGTTGTAAATTAAGCAAATAAAATTGAAATACTTGGATCTATCTATCTGCCATATGTAATACATACATAAAATATATGTGTGTATATATATATCATGTATATATACATCATGTTGAATTCTATGCACACCAAAAATATCACCTGAAAATCAGATTGATGTAACTTTATATTTTGCTATAGCATGGGAGCATGCATAGTGCACAGATCAAGACTAAACAGTATGCAAAATGAAGACAATAGGGAGAAGCTAAATAATTCAGATTTACAGAAATTAAACAACAAGAAAAATGATAAATATGTGGGTACATGTAGTCTACCTTTTTTTCCCATGCAAATGCATGTAGAAGATAAGAAGCTTCCAGCCTCAGAAAAGACAAGAATAAGCACATAGGGCCCTAAGCCTACTGCTAATTGCAGTAGTGACCTCTGATGAAAATGTACAAAGCAAGTATTAGAAGATTATGAGGGCAATAGAAAGAAGGCACACTGACCAGTGACTTCAGGACCTCAGGGCTAATTTTACATTCTGTGTGTGTGTGTGTGTGTATGTGTGTGTGTGTGTGTGTGTGTGTGTATGTCGTTGTTGTTTCTTATGTATCTCAACCTGGGCAACTGTAAATAACCTGCTAGAAAGAACATCAGTTTCATGGGAAACAAGCAAATAAGAAAATAAACAAACAAATAAGCTGTATTCTCTAACTAAAGTGCCAAATTTGGGAAGCAAAGGAAGAGGAAATACTTTGGACAGCAGAAATTCTTAAAGCCGGTGCTCTTCTCTTTGGTACCAACTGTGGCATATGCTCTGAAACAAAGCTCTGCTGAACTTCTGACCCTGAAGTAAGCAAATGGAAACAGAGACAATAGCTTGGCCTTTTCCAAAGACAGTGACACTAAGGTTGCAGAGAATACAGACTTGGAGGAAAGCATCTACTAGTCTGTATATAAATGTTAGTCAACACCAGAAATATCTATGGACTAAACTTATACGAATCTACTCAGCAACAGCTTTGCAAAGTAAACCACAGTGCAAATCATTACTCATTTATTTCTAGAGGATTCTATATAGTAGATAGCTGGGGAAGTTAAAGTAAAAGTGCAAAACATTTGAAAGCAAAATTTAAATTTGAGACTTTGCTAACAAAATTATGATAGTATATGCACCATGAATATAAACTCACTGATGACCTGACAAAATAGAACATTTACATAGAAATCTGAATACATAATGTAGTACTACCTGATTCCAAATATAATACAAAATTTCTCATCACAAAAAGAACCAGGAAAATCTCAACTGAACTGTGAGGAGTCATCAAGAGCAAAATGATAGGCTAGTATTTTATAATGGGGCAATTAAAGTATCTTGATCATAAAATGGTTCCTGCAAATAATCACACATTATCTTGAAAAAAGTGAAAAAATAACAATGTATCAGTAAAAAATAAAATATATAAAAAGAATTAAATAAAATTACAGGAATTTAAAGTATTATACTATAAAATTATAAAAGTTACTAAAAATGGCAAAATGAGAGTGACAGAAAATAGAATTGGTCAACTTGTAGATAAAGTAATATAAAACTACATCATTTAGATAAATGTCAAAAATAACCTGAACAAAAGAAAACATAAACCTGGTGACTTGTAAAAAAATAAACATATGAAACACAGTTCTTTATATCATATTTGGACCCAAGGATTGCAGGGCAGAGAAATGTTGGGAGGAGAAAACATATATTCTTGTGGAAATAATATGTGTAAATGAAAACAAAAGTTGTCCTGTCACATTGGTCCAAACATATATTTCTACTTTTTACATTTCTGAAAGATATAATTGATTTTAATGAATATTTTTTAAATTGTATTTCAGGTTGGAAAGAATAAACATAAAACTGAAGTACTTAGTTTTTATTCCATGTACTGGAATTCTATTTCATCTAGCTTCCTGATTATTTTATTTCCTCAGTTATCCTCTCAAAAAATGAATTCATTTGGGTATATAAAATGCACAGTGTATAAAAGTTAAATTTTGGGGATAATAATCTTGGAATCTGGCAGTTGCTAACAGATATTGATAATTATTTAGCATTTCAATGTAAGAAATTCTCACTTTATTTCATATTTATTTTCCTTGAACTTGGTAAATGGTTATCTTTTTTTTGTCTTTTCAGTTCTATAACCAAATTACATTATCAGTACATTATTTTAATGCAAAAAATATAGGTCACTATTTATTAGTATGAACTCCACTGGACCTAATTTAATTGATTATTTCCTTTAAAATATCACATTCAAGACAGGTAAATGTCCACGACAGTGAATTCTGTGAGTTAGGTTGCAGGAACAAAAGAAAAGATGACTTAAAAAATGATGACTGACTAGAGCCGTGCTTAGATTTTTTAAAGTTAGCCTATGAAGTGAAAGATGATGATGCAATGAGTGGGGAAGATGGTAAGAAAACAACTAGGCTATGTTCCCAAAAGCTTTTTCACGTTAAATATTTTTACATTCTAATAATAGCTCACTAAAAAATCACATTTGTAAATACACTCTATTCATATGCGTCTTTTATTTTCATAATCTATAAAAAAGAAAAAAATCTGCCTATCAGTGTTACAGTAAAGATGAAATCATTTTGTATGTATGAAAAGTCAAGTAAATTAAAAGAGTTCATTCAAAGTTTGGCATAAATAATATTTTTATTATGATTATTTGCCATTATTATATTATTATTATATTATGATATGTTGTACAGGGGATTGAAACCAGCGCCTTTACATGGACTTTAATTTGCATCCCCAGGTCTTATTTTTTTACTTATCTTTATTTATTTTATTAGTAAATGTTTATAGTACATAATGTTTTCATTTCTTGTGGAGACTTGGTATATGTACATAATATATCTTAATTCTATTTCTTTTAAATTTTGAGACAGTGTTCTTCTAAGCTGCTAAGTGAGAAGTTTTGTCTTGAACTTGCCATCCTCCTGCCTCAGCCTCCCAGAGGGCTGGGCTTACTGGCATATACCACCACTTCCGGCTTGGTTATATTACTTTTACAGAACTATTTTCTCTTACTTTTCCTGTCAATGAAACATCTACATTTATTTGGGCCATTGATATCTATCCTTCACTCTGAGACATGTCAGTGGTATAACTTAGTTCAAGCACAAAGTTTTGAGAACCAGGTGACCTGATGATGTCAACCCCATGACAAGGAGTGGAAAAAAATTAAACAACATTCCTATCCAAGCAAACAGGCAAAAAGTGGAGAGCATTTTCCTTTTTCCATGTCTTTTCTCTATTTAAGCTCTTTATAGAGTGGATAATGTCTTCCTCCACTGTGGAGAGCAATCCACTTTATTGAGTTCTGTGAAGCACATGCTCACCCAATCTGAAAACCCCCTCAGACATGTCAGAGACTCCTGCAGTAAGTCACTAGTCCCCACCTGCCCAGTGTGTGACACAGGTCTGAGAAAAAAATACACTAAGAGAGAGAACTAGGAGAGAAAGTGGGGTGCCAGGATGACCAATGCCAGCACAACCAACAAATGCACTGGCCAGTCCCAGCCACTGACTTTTACTGGCAACCAATTGGATAAAGTTGATGTGTGGTTTCTATGGAAATTAATGTAAATAAGGTTCATAAAGGACAAGACAAAACATTCTCAAATTAGGAACAGAATAGGCAAATTATAGTATTGTAATTAGAATATTATCCTTGTAGTCTGAAGGTTTTATTTGTGGGAACAAAATTTGGGTGTGAGTAACTCTGGCCTCCACACATAGGCTTCAACTGTACTCACTTCTATAAACAAACCAATTGTGGGATTAACCCTTTACAGCCTGCCTTAAGCATAATCAATATTACAGTTCTCTGCACAGACACACTCAGAAATGATTCCTCTGTATCTCTCCCTTCTCTATTTGAAAATGGCAGCTGCATTAGGTCTGGTGATCTTTGCAGGTCCCAGGGCTGTAGCAGGTGAGGGGAGTCACTCAGATGCAGCCTTTTCATGGCTTTCAACAAGAGTGTCACATTGTGCCGCTTGCAGCAAATCCATCATTTTGGTCCGTGGTGCTACATTCTGAGATGATGGCCACATCATCTTTTTATTTTCTGTTGAAAAATAAGCATACCCTGGCCCCTATGTTTGTAATTGTATTAAGCCAATTACCTTTTAGTTATGAGATACTTTCACAACATTAGTGTCTAGGTCATAGATATAGATCTACAGACATAGATCAATCTTTGTATATATTCACTTTCCATAAATGGATCTAAAAATTTAAAATGAAAATAACAAGATCTAATTGAGCATGCGGAGGTAGCTGTACCCTCATTTTTTATGTAATTCCATTTTTAGGAAAAAGGGAGTACACCCAACAATGGCTTGTCCCCATGATTTATCCAATGGATCTATGTCACAAGGACTTATAATGTGTTTAACTGACTTAGCTGTCTATAATAATTTCCTTTATAAAGAGCACCTTTAACTTCAGTTAGGGGAGAAGGGGCATAGTTTCAATCCAATTGCTTCAAGCTGAGAAGGGTCAGTGTAGGGGCTCTCTTCAGGGAGCTAATTTAATAGGCCTTAACTAAAAATCATGTTGTAATTTAGCAATTATAAACTCTATATAAAGTCAATCTTGTGGATCTTGGTAAAAAATCTAGCACATTTTTTGTTGATTTTTTCTATATTATCACTGGGAGTTTGGCACCCTATAGGCAAGAATAAACAAAATTTTTAAGACATTAGAGAATTATAATTAAAGTATAAGTACTAAAATAAAAAAGCAAGTTTGAGAAAGAGCAAATTTAGAAATTGTTTTAAAGGACTAAAATAGTGATTTGTAACCTGCTGGCTCTTAGACTCTTTTACTCATGGAGGTTATCAATAAGTCTGATATTTTGTCATAATTTTTCTTTCAATTTGAGCAGTAAAAAGATTGAAAACGTAATAATTAAAGAAACAACTTTAGCTAAAAAAAAAAAAAAACACTTTTGTTGAGATCTATTAAGTTTACCAGTTTTTTCTATTAACCCATACCAGGGGTGAGTCACCAGTATAGTTAGAAACTCCCAGTAGGGATCAGCAATTGGAGCTCCTTCTTATATACAGGTTTATTACTTTGGCCTTGACCTTATATATCTGTGGATTATACTTTTCTACTTGGTGTTCGAAACCAAGTAAAGGTGATGCATATATTAATTAAAATTAACCTCTTGATTTCTATTAAGGTCAATTAAGCTTCCACAGCCATTACTTTGAACCTTGTATAGAGCTTTTCACCTCCTGTCAGTGTCAGCCATCAGGATGTGTCACAGCCTTGCTTGATCATGTAGCTTTCTATGAAATCATGGGAGATTTTTCCCTACAAGTCACACTCCTCCGGCACACTATTGATTCCTATCTTTATGGTGTCCACCAATCTCCCTGCTCAGGGGGTTGGTTGACTTAACAAAGTTGTAGGATCTTGTAGAAAAGGTTTTCTCATGTCCTGGGTTGTTTGCAGACCTTGAAGGGCCAGGACCCAAATATTGGTTGTCCTCTTAGCCCAGTTACCTTTCTAGTTCTGGTCTCTAAACTTTCGTTGTTGAAAACCCAGAAGAGAAGATCAATAACATTAACATTGTATGGGGAGTAGTGAACTTAATTATTATAATTTTACCTGGATATCAAGCACTTTGAACTAGTTAGAAGACTTATTATTATCAATCATCGTTGTTCTAGTAGTTGAGTTCCTATAAAATGTTAACAGAGAAAAAGTTTCAAAACAAGAGGCACACATAATATTTTAGTATGACAATCATGATGACATTATCTCTATAACACACTTAAATGTCCATCTTAATATAAAATAGCCACTGTTAAACACACTCATTCTCTAAAACCCCAAAACTTTCTCATCAAAATTGTTATCCTTTGATAAGATGCCACCTAAAGAAAATACATCATCCCATAAATGTACCTGTTATCATAAGTAGCCGTAGTGAAAGAGGAAGGCAAATACCTGAATCAAAAGATTATTATTATAAACAATATATTAGAAAACCTGTATAGTCAGAAAGCATAGATTCAATTAGTATACCAGAAAATTAACAATAATAATTATCACAATTATATGTATGAAATCTTATGCCCTTTAATTTAGTTTGGCACCAAAAGCATCTTTTCAATAAAACCTTGTTGTTTCCACAGAATATTTAATCTTTTGAACATGACCAATGTACACATATCACAATAACATATTTAGGACTTAACCCTTTGATGACAACCATTGTAAACATATTATAATAACATATTTAAGTAATATTTATTGAAGTAAGTCTCTTACAAGGCTATGACAACTATCAGGTCAATCTGTTGTAAGATTATGGAAGCTGTTGAGGTCCTAGTGAGTAAAGACTGGAAAATATTTCCATGCTGCCACTTCTTTGCTCACCAAGAGGAATCCCATTTAGCAGTATCTCCAAACCTAAGGGTCTCCATTTAATTACTTTGGCAAAGTTTATTTAATAACCTATAAAAACCAAATTGTCACATTATTTTTAATCAAAGTTTGGGAGTGATTATACTTAGATAACAATATGTATTAGATCATTTTGATATGTTAGCAACCTGAAAAAAATGCATGCCTTTATCTTTAATAATCTTTATCTATAGGCCAATTTAAATTATAGGCAAATATCTTTTTTAAAAAAATTAAAGGAAAAATATTGTTGAGCTCAAACAAAATAGGTATATGATTAGACAGACAAAATGAACATGTAATACAATTTATAAAACTAGAATGCACTCAAATATATTTAGCCTAATTGAATTATAATATCCTTTTCTAATTTTTAGGTTCATAATTATTAATAAGACTAGTCATAACTTTTTATAAGTCAATTTACAGATATCTTGTGTAGAATTAGCATCAGAAGGAATGAAAGCTCTTTATGCCTATAAATGGAAACCTTTTAAAGAAAACTTGAAACCAACAAGCAAACATATATATTTCCTTGATAAATCACTTCCACACACCTCTTCAATGTACCTAGGCTTTCTGATCTTGTATATCTCTCTTTATCCTTTTAACAAGACAAACATACAAAATCTTTTCAGATCAAAAGTATATGTCTCTTTTACTTACAGCCTTCTTAATATTTTTCCTCCATCTCACTATAAACCTTCTATAACAAACTTGTCTTCAGCTGTTAAAATTTTAAAGTGTCTTTTTTTTTCTTTTCTCAAATTGTTACATTATAAAACTTGACTGGCTGCCAATAGAACAGTAGTAACCTTGATTTTTCATCAACAAAGTACAGAAAAGAGCAAGTTAACCCTGCAATTACAATTCAATAATTTGCAATGCACAAGAAATGTTTTAAGCACACCAATTAAACATCAACTCAAATTAAAACAAAGATACATTTATCAATTAGCTAAAATTTGTAACTTGATTTCTCTTGTAAAAAATCTCTATTTCTGGCAGAGCGCAGTTGCAGTTTCTCTGGTTTTGTTTTGAATTCCAGAACTTTGCAGGTAGCATCAGGCTGATAACACAGCACTGGTCTTGGGGCTCTTAAAGCCAGGAGTATTTTTTCTCACTATTTTGCTTTATGCTCTTCAGAGCTTTCCTAGCTGTTTTCAACCCATTGCTTATTTTCTCATTTAAGTTCTTTCCAACCTGAGTGCAAGGCCTGCTCAACCCTCTCTGAGTCCAAGCAGAGCACCCTGCCTGCACCCTCCAGTGCACTAAAGCCGAGCATTTCTCCTCAATCTTTTGCTTCTACCTCTTCTGAACCTGTGGTCTTAGCAACTCAAGTGGAGGGGGAGGCAGCTTGACCTTCTTCCAAGGGGAGCACTGGAGTTTGCCTCTAACAATGTCACATTTTCTGAGAGAGGCAAGTCTTTAGTGTGAAAGAGAGAAGATTTGGCAAGCAAATGTTCTAAGACCAAAACTAAACAGTTCTCACCAGCAGCTGATTGACATGGAGTAGAAGCTTGAGTGGCTCCCAGGCTCAGTTGTTTGGGCCACAAAATAGAGCCCACAAGGCTCCAAGTTGTCAAGCTCTCAGTTAAAGTCTTGGGAGATAACTTATTTGTTGAGCTGTTTGGATGTTATTTCTAACATGCCTCTTGAGTTTCATATCTAAAGTTCTTGTTTGTGACAAATGACAATTATTTAACTATCTTTCACAGTATTTATTTCAACACTTCAGGCCAGCTTAGGCCAAAAGTGATTACCCTATGTGTTTTAGTCCCAGCTGACTACCTTTACTATCTTCTCACATCTGAACCACCTACTTCTTTTTTTCCAGGATTTTGTGCTTGTCCTTGACCTTGATGCAAGATGCACTGCATCATGGATTCTTTTCTTTTTCTTTTTTTATTCTGAGTAGCTTCACCTAGCAGGTGATTGCTCATGGTTTGAGGTCCCATGATAGGTGCCAATTGCCAGAGACTCCTGCAGTATGTTTCTAGTCCACACCTGGCCAGTGTGTGACACAAGCCTGAGAAAAAAATACACTAAGAAACAGTAATAGGAGAGAAAGTGGGGTGCCAAGATGACCAATGGTGTTGCTACTGACAAAGGTGCTGACCAATCCCAGGCACTGACTTTTATTGGCAATGAATTGGGTAAAGGTGATGTGTTATTTCTATGGAAATTAATGTAAACAAGGTTCATAAAGGACAAGAAAAAGCATTTTCAAATTAGGAACAGAATAGACAAAATATATGATTGTAATTAGAACATTGTCCTTCTAGTTTGAGTGTTTGACATGTGGGAATGGAATTTGTGTCCGAGTTCCTCTGACCTCTGCATGTAGGCTTTTGCCAGATTCACTTCTATAAACAAGCCAATTGTGGGATTAACTCTTTATAGCCTGCCTTGGGCATAATCAATGTTACAGTTCTCTGCACAGACACACTTAGATATGATTCCTGATGTGGGAATTTCATACCCCACAGTCAAGTTAACAGATGAGATTAGCTATCACAAGATGCTCAAATACTCAACTCACAGCTTTAAGAGTCTGGATCCTAGATGGCAGGTGGGTGAACTAGGGATAAAACAGTCCATTTTATTTCTCTCTGATTTGATCTTGAGGTCTCTCTCTTGACAGTGCCTGTAAACTTTAGCCCTGCTCCACGTAGCTCAATGTCTATGTTGTGCTTTCAAGATAATTCTTTATCCTACCTGACAGCTTTTTCCCAAGTGTTTAATCTGTGATCAAGTGTCCTTTCCACTGGAAACTTGTTTAAAGTGTAACACTTCATTGTACTGCTTGTTTGATTTGAGTTACAGTTTATTTCTGCCACAATAGCCACTCTCCGGGAAAGCTTTAAGGAGAAAAGTTGGGCTTGGTTGTGTTGGTTGAGTACGACACATAACAGGAAGCAGCACAGAACACATGGAATAACAAAAAATGATTTATTTCTTTCAATTTTATGAGAGAGAAAAGCCTATGGGAAGTCCATGGGGAAACTATGCTCAACTGGCAGGTGGGGGGAGGGAAAGAAGACCTGAGGGACAAAGAGTCTAAGGCACAAGGCATGATCCAAGCAGGTTTTCCACAAGGAGAACAAGCAGTTGTAGATGCCATGGGATCTTACAATCCCTAAAGTGGGGTCTGCAGCTAATGCAGAGTGTGAATGGTAAGTCCAGTGAGTTATCTCTGTATGTCTCATCAAGATACTGTTATCAGATGATACAGGGCAGATAAGTGGATTGACTTCCCTGAAGAACTGGAAGGAGACTGAGAGCTCAAAACTCTCAATACTGACTATCCTCTGCTTCTGATTTGAGACAGCCCTAAACTCACAATGGATGCCCAGGAAACATAAATTTACAAGTATTCACTGCACATTTTCTTGCCTGACATTTCAACCAGCTGAGCCCAGTGGAGCCACAATTGACCTGCACATCTAAGATTGATAATTAAATAATTGTTAAACCATTAAGTTTTTTATTGTTATAAAATAACTGACATGGGACCACTAAGTGCTACATTAATTTTCCTAAGTTTCAGAGAGTTCTTGAAGGCCAGTCCCAAGAGAAGAATCGTTTACCCATTTACACTAAATCTTTGGAGTCCAATTTTACTATTCTTTTACAAAACAGGATACAAATGTGTAACGAACTTTGTTTTTAAACACTTTGAACAAGTGACTTATAACAAGCTTAATCACAAAAAAGAAACATTTGCTGCAACTTGACTGCATAAAGTAAGCTTGGTGAAAATAAAATATTAATATTCAGGTTATGTTAGATCCTGCTACAGAATTTCAGAAAAAAATTGAACAGTAATCAAATGAGGGTGTCACATAATACACAACAAGCAGAGCCAATTATGCAAATGAATGCCCAAGGTTAGCATGATACAATGGTTTTTAATTTGACAAATATTAAAATCACCTTGTTCTTAATGTAATAGATGGCTCTGACAACAGTTAAAGATCACCAAATGTTTTTGTAATCCCTTGTCAAATTAAAAATGCTGTTGTTAGTGACCTGCTTTTCTTAGTACAGTAGTTGAAAGGCTCTACATGTGCACTGTTTTCTTGGTTTCAAATACATTGCATTGAAATGCTTCTGAGATGAAAGTCATAATGGCCAGTGTGTATCTATCTCCTTCAATTGAAAATGCCTAACAGAAAACTGTTGTCACAGTACATTTTAAAAACAAGAAGAGCTTCTTTCACTTTATTTTACTTGAATAAGCTGCAGTTGTATTTAACAATTATGTGAGTTTTATCCATGATTCTTTATAAAAATTATGCATATGTATTCCTCTTTTATTTTTGTATTTACTAGCTTACACAGGTAGTACACTTTTTTAACATTATTCATTATATACAGCATATAAATTTAGTTTTTGTATAAAGTAAAATCATATGTACATATACATTCAATAATGTAGATATCAAAATCTATAGTTGATATATCAAATATGTGTAATAAAATATATCAAAATTTTCTAATCAAATATGTAGAATACATGTATGAAATATGTATAACTAATGTGCAAAAATATATTACCACCTTATTTTCAGCTGCTAAAGATGTACTATTTCCAATATTTACAAAATTCACTATTTAGTTTCA
This sequence comes from Heterocephalus glaber, assembly GCF_000247695.1. The sequence continues at coordinate 30,174,292 of NW_004624748.1, read as the reverse complement.
AATTTCTTTAATTTCCAAACTTGCCATGATTTCACATTTTAGAAAGCAATACCTTTATGTTTATTGTTTAGTAGTTTTTGGATAAGTTGTATTTTTCTGTAAAACTCCCAATGTAGGATTCTCATAAGCTATTGATTATCTTCTAAGAAGAAATGACAAATTATTTTCCAACCTAATAGTGTTCTGTCTAGTAGGTTTTGGAGTGTTTTGTTTTTAGCCTACAGTCTTCACCAGAGTAGAACAAAAGAAAAAGGAAAAGAAAAGATTCAGCAAAAGCCAATAACAAATTCAATTTTGTAGTTAGTTTTTACCTCTAAAGATTGCCTTCTATAATTAAACAAAAATAATTCAAGCATTGCTTGAAATTAAACATACTGATTTTATACCTTGTGAACCTGATCATGAGAATTGATGGTGGATATTTCAGAAAATGTTTTCAATTGTTAAATAACTAATATTGTATAATAATTAATATTAAGCTATTAATCAATTATTATTCAGTTTTTTTATACTAGTTTTAGGGGGTTGAAAACTACAAATTCTATATACTATTTATGAAAAACAACATAAATCCATGGTGCTCCACATCTGTAATTCCAGCACTCTGAGAGGCTGCAGTAGCATCCCACCCTCTGTGATTTAGCAACTTCATGAGATCCTATCTTCAAATTAGAAAAATGAATAAATGAAAAAATAAGGGCTGGGGATGCAGAACCCTGCAAGTATATGAGGTTCAATCCTTAGTAAAAGAAATGTCAACTCTCAAATACAAAATTCCATACAAAAAATAGAACTGGTGTCTCTCTTAGTGAAAGGACATATTTTATTACATTTTAACCCCTTGAAATGTACAGGATGTGTTTTTATGTATTTGAATTTGTGCATTACCTGAATAATTGTACTTTGTGTCCTCAAAATTATGTCTGTCCTTGAGCTATAGGGCATGTTTAATAGATATCAAACATTGAATTTTATTGACAGTACTTTCAAAATATTTAACATCTAGAATGTTTTTCTAATTATATTCTATTAATAATGGAGAAAAGACTGTTCAAACATCTATCAAATAATAGCATCACCTTATATATACATAATGTATGCTACCACAAAATAGAAGTGATTCTCAAAAAATTACTATAGTAAGACAGAATTAATAAAAGAAAAGCACTTATACTAACAACACAACAAACCCTTACATACGTAAATATCTATCATGGCTATAAACCCCAAAATTCATAACAGATTTTGATACATTAAATCCAGGAATATATAGAAAGTTCAATAGGCCTATGACTAAGTAAAATTCATCTCAATAGATTTTTAACAAGCCCATTAAGTTTTTTCCTTGAAAACCTATTAATTTGATGTAAACATAAACATCTTTCCACCAGGAATGTCCAGACTGAAATCTTTTGGGAAAGTGAAACACTCTTTCGCCCATAGGATGGTGAGATGAAGTCTTTTTGACAACAGTTTTCAGTCTCACCCTGATTGTAGCTTTTTTTTTTTTTTTTTGTACTGGGAATTGAACTCGGGTCCTTGCTCTTGCGGGGCAGGTGGCAGAACCACTGAGCTAAATCCCTAGCTTGATTCCTGCATCCCAGCTTTAGCTAATCTGGGAGAGGACAGCAAAAAAGAGAGAATTCTTGAACTCATAGTTTCCTTTGTGTCTTCACATAAAGGTGCTCCTTTGGTTTGTCTAGTCTACATTGTTTTTGGAATAATTTTGGGAGTCTTAGTAAGAACCCACTCTTCGGGTATTATTTGGAAGCATTTAATTTTCTGAATCAGCTTGCTTTTTGGTTAAATTATATGTGGTTGTTTCTGTGTTTTGAACCTACTGTCTCTGATAGGCCCATATTATTACTACTATTTGAAAATGAGTACCTAAATGCTTTAAAAAGAAATATTAATTATTTTATATACATTTTAATGGCTTGGGTGGATTTCTTTCTATTGAGAATTTACTATTTTTTTCTAAATATCTTTTAATGATAAAGCTTATATTGCATCAGACCAAAAACAAGTTATGAGAATTTCTAAGAACATAGAATTTGTATGAGAATTTCATTTTATATCATTCATTATCATTCAATATAATTTCATCATTTTTAGTTTAGTATAGCAAAACTTAACATTTTCAAGATATTACACAGTAATGCTGTCATATTTCTGGTCATGTTTGCATTAATAGATTAATAGATTTTCAAGTTTGTTCAACCTTTCTTATTCTCAGCCTATTGCATGGTTTACTTGTTTGGAACCTGAAGGAAAAATGAAAATCAAAACAATGAGGGGGTGCACAGGAGTAAAGAAGTTCCTTGACTATAGAAATATAAAAAAGCATAATTTCTCAACTTCTCATCTGAATTTTATGACTTTTAATCAGTCATTTTTTTCTGCCACTAGCATAACTTATTCGCATTAAATGAGTGTTGTTGTCTTTTTAACATCCCTCCTGTTACCACTTAACTATTTTGTTTCTTTTTCCTTTTGGTATGAAATTTCATTTTTATTTGTGTTACTTTAGATATGTATAGTTAACCTTAAGATTTTACATATGAAGTATAAAGGTGGAGTTTTCTGCTGAAAAAAATTAAATTTAAATGACCTAGGCATAGAGCTTGAATTGAGCTGGTCAGTACTGATTTACACTTATGATGTTTTTATAATTTTTCATGGTTATGTATTATGTTTTTAATAGCAACAGTTTATTCATCATCATCTATTATATTTTCAATATATCCTTGGCTTGGGTAATAAGATTTATGATTTACAATTATGATATTTTCCCAATATAAACATCCCTGACACTTTTTAACTCTACTTTTATATTTGCATTTATTTGTTTTTATATTTTGCATCGGTTCCCATATAATGCTCAACTTATCCAAAATATCTTACTTTTATGTTCTCTAAAACACTGAGGTCACATGTGCCAAAGCATTTTCAAATATGTGACATTCTATGACTCTTTACACGTACCTAAAATCTTGTCTTACTAATTATACTCAAACATCAGGTCTTACCAAGGTTCATGGATAGGAGGTTTTGAACAAACAATCCTAATTTAATTAGTCAACTTTGGTTGTGAATTTTATTCACATCTATATGTTTTGTATATATTTTTCATTTACTTATCTTCCCTAGTGGTAGGTGACCTTAAGACTGTCAAAAGAAACCGTGAATGTATGGTATTTAATTGTGTCCACAGTGTGCAGAAGAGTTTCTGGAACATACAGAGGTTTAGTATTTAAAATAAAGATTATTCTTTGAAAAAAATTATCATGGACATTATCTGTTGCAAAGTTATACATTTAAACAATTTCTAAAAGAATGTTTTATATGCAAATTATTATAATGGCTCTGTAGATATTTTATAAATTTTGATAGATCTCTAAGAAATTGCATTTAAATGTTTTATATATTCTTACAACATTTGTGTGAGGAGGTAATTAGAAACACTTTCAATATTTTATACTTTAACTATTGTGTTCCTGATTCTTATATATTGAAAGCATAATTAATTTTTATTTTACATCATAAATGACAAAGCTGAGGTATTATATGTATTTTTAAAATTAGGAAACATTAGATTATAAGCTAAGTCATTCAAAATAGTTGTACATTTTTGCTTTAGTAAAGCTAATTATTTTCCATTGATATTGTCATTGTTTAAATTATTTTTATGATTTAGTATAAAAGCTATTTTAAAGTAAAATAATCACTGCTTTAGATTTATTTTTATGCAATGATTTCAAAAGAAGATTTTAATAAGGATTTTCATTGAATGATGGCTTAATTATAGATAAGATTACTAAAGAAGCACATAGCTGACATGATTTTTGTCTTTATTTTTCCCTCATGTTTTATGTACAGAGCCAATTTTTTCATTTATTCACATAAGATACATATAAATAATGTCAAATCTGTTCTGGAAATAGAATACTAAGTTTTAAATCTATTATTTTCATGATACATACATTCAAGTAGAGAGGCAGAAAGGGACTGTGTTAGTTACTTTCCTGTCACTGCTGAGACAAAACAGTGGGCACCAAAAGTTAAAGGGGAAGGGGTTTATTTGGCTTTCAGTTCATAGAGGTTTCAGTCTATAACAAGCTGCCTCCAAGGCAAGGATTGCAGAGGAGAAAAAAACATAGCAAGGACAAGGTAGCAAAGGCAACAAGAGAATTTTAAAAGCGTCTTTCTCCCCCTTTTATCTTATTCAGATCACCAGGATTAGGGTGGTTCACATGTAGTGGTTTAGTAATCACAGGCCCTTAACTCCACTCACATGTAGTGGTTTAGTAACCACACGCCCTTAACCCCAGAATCAACACATTCCAGATTCAACTATTTCTGAAAAGAAAGTCCCACCTCATCTGCATGAGACTTTGGCAGGGGGGACATCTAAACACAAACTATAACAGGGACACATGAATAAAATTTAGAAAATGAGTACTAGGGACAAAACTCAAAGTTAATGATACTGATAGTGGCAAGACAGAATGGCCTTTTAGAGGGTATTTATAAAGTGAGTACTGCAGAAAATCTTAAATCAAATATATGAACTATGCCTACTTTGTGGAAGAAAACAAAATGTTCAATTTCATATTTGAAATTGAAAGAATGCATGAAAGCACTAGAAAATGAGGTTGAACCAAGTACAATTAGAAAAAAATAATTTAAAGATCTAGATGAAACAGTTTTGACTTAAGACTGAAAGTAGTGGAAATATATCAATGGAAAAAATATTCTGGAAAAAGAGTCATTAGAACTTATTGTGAGAATGAATGTGTTAATGTTAAGCAATATAATGTATATTATAACTATATATATAACTATTACTACTGTAAATGAAATGCATATCTTCTACTTAGCAAAAATTATAATTTCTATGTTTTTGCTAATCTCGTTTTTATATTGAATACTAAGCAGCATTTGTATGATAAAAATAACTGGTGATCCTTTCTTTGTGAAAGTGAGCAGTATATTTCCCTTGTTAATTAATATTTTTCAGCTTTGGTAGTATTAACAATTATCTTTCACATGGATAGGCAACCATAGAAAATGCTTAGTTGTATTTCAGTAGAGTTACTCACTTTCTGTGAAAGACTTGTCTCCCCTTTGAGAGACCATCTACACATAATTGCTACTGTACAGAAAATTCTATAGTAAAGGTCAACAGATCCCTTTCTTATAATTTCAGTATTTTGAAGATGTGTCACACTCTATTAAAGATAAGTTGAAAAATGGTTGTTTATATCTTTTGGTTAAATATTTAAAATTTTTAATTAACCTATTGTTAGTAAAATAGAGACTTTTATAGTACTAATGACCTGATGTCTTCAAAAAGTTAATGGCTTTGCAAAAGAATAAATTACCAGAGAATGAACATAAGAAACCTATCATCAAATTATAATGTGTGGATTTTTTCTTAAATTATGATTCACATTTATAGTTGGAGCTATAATCAGAAACTGATCATAAGACTATTAAGACTATTGTTTTAGTGACATTGTATATGGTAATGGAATGTTTATAGCAAAACAAATTTTCTACATTTCAAAGACATATTAATAGCTTATTGAATATTATGGCTGAGTATTTTCTTAAAAATACTCCAATAAAACAAAAGATTAGAAAAAAATAGTTACATAAAAGAACACTTGAATTTTTCTAAAAAGCTAAGAGTGTGTGGATGAACGTAAATGAAAAAAAGGCATATAAAACTATTAATAATTGCATTACACAGCATACACAGTGTACACAAGATATTGGACACTCACAGTATGTTGGGAGCCTGAAGGAGAGAATTCTGCCAGGTCCAGAAAGTAAGGGGGCAGCATTTAAATCTAGAGTAGAGGGTTGAACTTGTGTCTGGGAATGAATAAATTGGAAGGCTTTGGCAAGTTTTAGATTTTGGTTTGCAGGCAAACCAGTACCTTGAGGAATCCAAATACAGATTAAGAATTAAGCTATGAGGGGAAGCTCTAGGCAAATGTTTTCAGTCTTTTATTTTGAAGAGAAAAGAAAGGAAACAATAATGAAAAATAGGAGGGGATGTGAGAGACAGGGAAGGTAAAATGGGAAAATGGAAGATCTGTTTTTTGCTGGTTACTTCCTACAGTGTTGGAGTGATGCACTCAAATAATCTTAATACTTTACCTGAATTCTATCCACTTCTTTTGCTAAAACAATATTACTTATCTAAACAACTGACAATTTATAATATTTTCTAAAAATTTTTGAATGCTCATTCTCAACTTTTTTCAAATGTTTACTGACATCACTTGCTATAATTACATTCTTTTTTTTTTCTTGGCCCTCTCCTTTGGGATTATTTTCTTGTTACTTGATTCTGAAACAAGATATACAGTCAGTCTTCTATATCTGTGGGTTGCACATCCATGGATTCAACTAGTACAAGGCCAAACATGCCCACACAAAAAAATACATCTTTACTGAGCATAGTTGGACTTCTTTCTTTGTAATTATTCTCTAAATAGTAAGGCATAATAACATTGCATTGGGTATTATTAGTAAACCAGAGATGCTATAAAGTACATGGGAAGATGTGTATAAGTTTTGTACAAACACTGCATCTCTTTACTTGAGAGATTTCAGAACCTATACATTTTCATGTCCTCAGGAAGTCTGAAATCATGATGGATACTGTGAGATGACTACTCTTAAAAATGCTGTAAGTTGTACCTAAGGTGTAGCTCAGTGGCAGAGTGTTTGGCTAACATTCATGAACCCTAATTTTAATTATCAAGACAGAGAAAAAAAAGTAAAAGAAAGAAAAAAAGAAAAAGATGCTGCTATTAATTACATGCTCATTTTAATATTATTTGAAAAATTGAGATAAAAAGCAATAATGATGTCTTAATTTAATCAAGTGAAAATGTCCTATTATGATGAGGTCTGGTTTTCTAAATTTAAGTGATTCATATCCATTTTATTAAAATGTGAAAATACTAAATGTTCTGTTACCTCTTGAAAATCACTAATTGTTTATAATTAATCAATGTTTATGAACTTCATTATACTTGTTTATTAACACAATATTCTTCCCCCATATTACATAAACATTTTAATAATCACACTATAAAATGTGTTTCAACAATTAATGAGTTCAAGATTAAATCGTGTTTGTAAATTTTAAAATGTCTTTATATATTTTATTTTAGCAATGATTTTTAAATTTTAAAAAATATATAGATATAAATATCCCTGACTTACAAATATTACTTGTAAACTCTCATAGATATGAACAGACTTCACATTATGAACATTTGTATATCCAAATTGTGGAAGGAGCTCACCTATCTGCCAGATATCGTAACAGTCGTGCTGCTGTGTGCTTACTGTACAGTGTGATGGTGTACAGTAATACAGTGCTCAATCAGACCCTAGTATGTCCAGAAGAGGAAAGGTAGTCATGAAGTTGAGGGGACTGTTGGGAAGTGCAAAGCAATATACATTTTCTATTTATGTCAAAGGTGTATAAGACTCACTTTCTCAGACTTACAAATTAGTCCAAATTATGAATGTTCTCCTGAAATGGAACTCATTCATAAGTAAGGATGTCACTGCAAAGCATCTAGTTGTTCAATGAAAATGTTTTCTTTAAATATTTTAATGTAAAATGTACCATAATCACAGCTATCTGGCATAAAAACAATTCTATCTGTGAAAAACAATTCTTATTTTGCATTATTGACTTAAATAAATGAATAAAACAGTACCTTTTAGTTTTATTTTTTATTTTATTTATTTATTTTTGAGTACTGGGGATTGAACTCAAGACCTTGTGTTGTTATTTTTTAAATAATATATTAAATGATAATCTGAATATTTACAAACTTGTTTTATGGAGTATTTATGGTCAGATTTGTCAGAGATCATACTGTCAATAATGTTGACAAAGTGACTTTTGTTGATTCTTGCTTTATGACCAGCATATACAATCAATTTTGGTAAATGACCTATGTTCATTTGAAATAAATGTGGATATTCTTTTACTGTATTAACTAAATGTATCATTAGGTGACTTAATTTTTGCTGTTTTCTTTAAATTTTGTGTTCCTTTCATTTATCTTTCTTTGGGATGCTCTTTTTCTTTCTTTTTTGATCTATTTGTATTTTGAACTATTTAAGCTCTCATTTAAAATTATAGATTATTGATGGATTATTTTTCCACTTATGATTTTTCTTTTATATATTTTGAAAGGTTTTTTGGAGTGGATTGTTACTCTTGAATCATCATGAAATATTCAACTTTTTCTTATTGACTTTGTGTCTTTAAATTTTCAGTTTAAGACTAATATAGCTGTCATTTTTATTTAGTTTTTATGTGATATATTGTCATCTTTTTCTTGTGGCCTTATGCTTAAAAGCATATATATTGCTGCAGTATAATTTACTGTTTTCCAAATCTAACCTGATAATCTTATTCTTTCCATAGGAGTCATCTCTCTTTCATTCATGTTAATTAATAATTATTTTGTAATTATGTCTAAAATTTAATTATTTTAGTGTAATAATGTATGTCAATTTTCATAATTTTAAAGTTTTTAATTGATTAGTTTAGTTTTCTTTTTTTATCTTTTTTTTTTTTTTTTTGGTACTGGGGATCAAACTCGGGTCTTTGTGCTTGCACACCAGGCAGTGAAACCACTGAGCTAAATCCCCAGCCCAAGTTTAATTTTCTTTTTATTCATTTTTCATGTTTTACTATTCTGTTAATGATTGTCATAGTGATTTATATGTGATATTTTACAATATTGTTTAAACTATAATATTTACTAGCTTTTTGATATCTCCAGTACTTCACGTTTAATGCCAATCTGTTATGTTTTTGGTGTCAGATAAACACTTTACTCATTTTAAATCCTATAAGGCTACACGATTTTATGCTTGCATAGTCAGTATATATTCAGCAGTTTTTTGCACTTACATGTTTCAGAACGTTTTATTATTCTACCTTTTTATGTTATTCCACATTTATCTCTTTGATCATTATTTCTCTGCCTTAGGATCTTATATAACTTTTTATAAAATTTTTATTAATGTATAACTTTATTATCATTTACTAAATGCACACATATACAAAAATTAAAATTATTCAAAGAAAAGCAATGCAAGGCAAAAAACCCTATAATAATATTCAAATATAATAGAACTCAACCAAAGCCAATGTGAGAAGTACTTAAACATTTTTCCATATAATTTGAAAAAAAACTCAGGCATTAACAAGACATCAGAAGATGTGATTTGTTTTAGAAAGATTTTTCAATGCTAATACTGAACAAATGGTGGTCTGGAGAAAAAAATTCTAATTAACTAGTAGACTGCACATAGGCCAAATTTTTTTTTATTTAAATGTCAATACAGACTTGTGACATGTGATGGGACTCTCAGAAATATGTTATTAGCCCATTCATTCATGTGTATTGCAAAGTACCATACAGAGTGCCAAATTCTAAGTGCAAACTGAAAAGTTATACATCAATCACCTGTGATGGCCCCTTGGTATCATCCAAATATGCAGCTAAACACACAATATATGAGGCTACCACTGGCATAGTAGCACACTATTTTACAGTAAACTCTTTTATATAACTAGGATTATTTTCTAAAGGATGAAAAGCACAGCATGTTATGATAAGTACCTAAAACAGTAACATTAATTTATCACACTATTGAGTACGGTGTACTATACATAGTTGTATGTGCTTCTTCTGGAAACATATCCTTCTCTCCTTTGATCTCAGTGACTCTTCCATCCCAACGCACTGATGAGCTCCAGCCTAGTCTCTATCTACATCTCTTCCTATAGTTTTAAACACAATTTATATATGGATTCTTACCATATTCCAGCCTGTAACCTGAACTCTCCCTTTCCTCTCCTGCCACCCCTACCCATTTAAACCTTTTCTTCGTATTTCAAATTATCCATTATTCATTTTAATCATTTTGATCCTTAATTACACTTTCAGTTTCTCATACTAGAGAAACTATTCGGTATTTACACGTGTGTCCTATTTCTTTCACTTAAGAGTATGGCCTCAATATAAATCCATTTAGCTATAAATGTCTCTAGTTTCTTATTCTTTATGGCTGAGTAGTACTCCATATTATAAAAAATCCATATCTTTATCCAGTCTACAGTTGATGGGCACTTGGGTTGTTTCCAAGCTTTAGCAATTACAAACTGTGTCGCTATAAACATGGCTGCACATATATCACTGTGGTATGATTCTTTTAATTCTTTGAGGAAGATACTCAGGAGGGGAATAGCTGGGTCGAATGGGACCTCTAGTCCTAGTTTTTGAGGTATCTCCACATGGATTTCCATAGTGGTTGCACCAGTCTGCACTCCCACCAACAATGGAGAACGGTTCTTTTCTCCCCACACCCGCACCAGCATATGTTATTGGATGATTTCTTTATAACAGTCATTCTTTATGGGATGAGGTGGAATCTCAGTGTTGTTTTTATCTGCATCTCTTGAATAACCAGTGACGTTGAACATTTTTTTCATATATTTATTTGCTGGTTTTATTTCTTTATCTAAGAAATATCTGTTCATTTCAGATGCCCATTTTTGAATTGGGTCTTTGAATTTGGGAGATCTGATTTTTTTCAGTTCTTTATATATTCTAGATAATAGTCCTTTGTCTAAGGTGCAGCCGCTGAAATTTTTTTCCCAGATTATAGGTTGTCCCTTAGCTCTGCTGGTGGTTTCTCTTGCAGTGCAGAAGCTTTTTAATAAGATGAGATCCCAGTTTTTGATTCTTTGTGCTAGTTCACATGCTACTGAGATTTTGTTCATAAAGTCTTTTCCTATCCCAATGTCTTCAAGAGTTCTACCTAACTTATCTTCCAGCAAATTTAGTGTTTCTGTCTTAATATTTAGATCTTTAATCCACTTCAATCTTACTTTAGTGGATGGTGATAGGTATGTGTCTAGTTTTAATCTCTGGCAGGTTGAAATCCAGTTTTCCCAACACCATTTATTAAATAGGCTATCTTTCCTCCAATGAGGGTGGTTGGCTTCTTTGTCAAAGATGAGGTGGCTGAGTATATCTGGAGTTGTTTGTGCATCTTCTACTCTATTCCACTGATCCTCAAGTCTGTTCTGTTTCTTTGCCAATACCAGACTGTTTCTATCATAGTAGCTTTGTAGTATAGTTTCAAGTCAGGGACTGTAATACCCCAGCTATGTCTCTGTTGCCCAGAATTTCTTTTGCTACTCTAGGTCTCTTCTGGTTCCAAAGGAATTTTTGGATTCTTTTCTCTAGTTCTGTGAAATATATTGATGGAATTGCAATCAGCATTGCATTAAATATATACAGTAGTTTTGGAAATACTGTCATTTTCACCATAATGATTCTTCCTACCCAAGATCAAGGGATGTCTTTCCACTTTCTTATATCCTCCTCAATCTCCTTGTCCAGTGTGGTACAATTTTCAACATACAGATCTTTTGCTTCCTTTTTTAGGCTGATTCCTAGATATTTCAGTTTTTTGGATGCTATTGTAAAAGGAATTATTTCCCTAATTTCTCTCTCAGTGAGGCTATTATTTATATAAAAAAAGGATTTTGAGGGCCAGAGATTTAGCTCAGTGGTTCTGGCTGCTGCCTCCCAAGTGCAAGGTCTGAAGTTTGATCCACAGTACCGAAAAAAAAAAGGTTTTGTTTTTTGATTATTGACTTTATATTAAGCTGTTTTACTGAATCTGTCAATTAAGTCTAGAAGTCTTTGGCAGGGTATTTTGGATCTTCTATGTAAAGTATCATATCATCAGCAAATAATGACAGTTTAACTTCTTCCTTTCCTAGCTTTATTACTTTTCTGTCTTTCTTTTTTCTAATTGCTGTAGCTAATCTTTCCAGAAGAACATTTAACAGCAGTCGTGATAGTGGTCATTCTTGTCTTGTTCCTGATTTTAGTGTGAAAGTTTTCAGTTTTTGACCATTTAGTATGATGTTGGCTGTTAGTTTTTCATAGATGGCCTTAATCAAGTTGAGATAAAGACTTTTCATTCCAGTTTTCTGTAGGGTTTTTTTTTTTTTATCATGAATGGTGTTGGATTTTGTTGAATGCCTTTTCTGCATCTATTGTGATGATCATATGGTTTTTGTCCTCAAGTCTATTGATATAGTGTATTACATTTATTGATTTATGAATATTGTACTATCCTTGCATTCCTGGGATAAATCTGACTTGGTCAGGGTGTATGATGTTCTTGATGATATTTTGTATTCTGTTTGCCAGTATCTTGTTGAGGAATTGTGCATCAGTATTCATTAGGGAGATTGGTCTGTAGTCCTCTTTTTGGGTTGTGTCTTTCCCTGGTTTTGGAATCAAAGTAATACTTGCTTCTCGGAATGAATTTGGAAGCCTTGCTTCCCTTTCAATTTCCTTGATGAGTTTAAAGAATAAAGGTGATAGTTCTTCTTTAAATGTCTTGTAGAATTCAGCAGTGAAGCCACCAGGACCTGGGCTTTTCTTTGTTGGTAAATTTTTTAATACATTTTCAATTTCACTCATAGTAATTGGGGTGTTGAGAATTTCTATATCTTCTTCATTTAACTTTGGCAATTTGTATGTGTCTGGGAATCCATCCATTTCTTCTGTGTGTTCCATTTTATTAGGGTATAGTTTCTCGGAGTAGGTATTGATGATGCTCTGGATTTCTGCTGGGTCTGTTTTGACTTCAATTTTTTCATTCTTAATTGCATGGATTTGAGCCTTTTCTTTCCTTTTTTGATAAGGTTGGCTAAGGGTTTATTGATTTTATTTGTTCTTTCAAAAATCCAACTTTGATTCAATGATTTTTTGTATCATTCTCTTAGTCTCCATTGCACTGATTTCTGCATTGATCTTTATAATTACTTCTCTTGTATGAGCTTTGGGTTTGTTATGCTCTTCTTTTTCTAGGAGATTGAGGTTCTGGATTAGGTTATTTATTTTAGTTCTCTCTGTTCTCCTAATATGTATGTTAAGTGCTATGAATTTCCCACATAGAAATGCTTTCATGGTGTCCCATAGATTCCGGTATGTTGTACTGGCATTATCATTTACTTGTAGAAGCTGTCTAATTTCTTCTTCAATTTCCTCTGTGACCCATTGGTTCTTCAGGAGGGTGTTGTTTAATTTCCATGTGTTTGAGTTTTGCAGTTTCTTATGTCATTGATCTCCAATTTTATTGCACAATGGTGTGATAATATACAGGGGGTAACTTCAATTCTTTTACATTTACTTATACATGTCCTACAAGGTAGCATGTGATCTACTTCAGAGCATGGCCAATCTGCAACCAAAAAGAATGTTTATTCTGATTTTGTGGGGTGGAACAGTCTGCAAACATCTGTTAAGTCCATGTGTTCAATAGCTTGGTTCAGTTCAAGAATTTCCTTGTTAACTTTTTGTCTAGATGATCTGTCTATTTGTGATAATAGGGTATTGAGTTTCCCCACTATTAGTACTTATTTGTTTTTTTCATGTCCATTAACATTTGTTTTGTATAGTTAGGTGCATTCATATTTGGTGCCTATATATTTATGATTGTCATCTTTTCCTCTTCACAAAGATGTAGTGACCATCTCTGTCTCTCTTAATTAGTTTTGGTTTGAAGTCTACTTTGTCTGCAAATAAAATTGCTACCCCTGCTTTTTTTTGGTTTCCTGTGGCATGATTTTCCATCCTTTTACTTTTGGTCTATGTATTTTGGGCAGAGGATTTAGCTCAGTGGTTTTTCTGCCTCTTGTGCAAGCACAAGGTCCCAAGTTCAATCCCCAGTACAAAAAACAAAACAAAACAAAACAAAGCAGTCTATGTATTTCTTTTTGAGTTAGGTGTGTTTCTTGTATACAGTATATCATTGGATTTGCTTCTTAATCCATTCTGTCAGTCTATTGATTGGTGAATTGAGAACATTAACATTGACAGTTACAATTGATAGATATTGACTCATACTTGTCATGATGTTTTACCATTGTTGGCTCTTTTATTTCTTATTTTCCCCCATTTCCCTTTAGTTTCTTACTTTTCCTGGCCTCTGTTGGGCCTCATAGAGTTGGGACCTTCATTGTCTTTTTCTAAGATACTGCTTAAGAGTTGTTTGGAGGTTGGTTTGGTGTTCATGAAATTTCTCGGGTGTTCTTTGTCATGGAAGTATCTCACTTTCCCATCAATTTTGAAAGATAATTTCACCAAATACAACAGTCTAGGTTTGAAGTTATTTTCTTTTAGGGCTTGAAATACTTCACTCCAGGGTCTCTTTGATTTGAGGGTTTGTGTTGAAAAGTCTGCTGTGATTCAGATGGGCTTTCCTTTGTAGATGATTTTTTTTTTAATTGCCTGTAGGATTTTGTTATTCTGTTGGATTTCTGGGTTCTTTATTATTATATGTTTAGGCATAAATTTTTTTGATAAGAGCTAGTTGGAGTTCTATGTGCCACATTTATCTGTATGTTCACTTCTCCACCTGTATCTGGGAAGTTTTCTACTATTACTTCTGTGAAGAGGTTTTTTTTATGTTAACTATATATTCTCTTGTTTTTTTTATGGACTCCTATCAATCTTATGTTATTTTTCTTAGCATCATCTAGTAGCTTCTGGATTGATTTCTCATGGTCCCTTACTAATTTTAAGAAATCTCTGTTTTCATGGTCCTTAAAGACAATCCTGTCTTCTACATATGATGTTCTATCTTCAGATTCCCTTAAACTGCTCTGTATGCTTTCAGTGGAAATTTTAATCTCCTAAATACCTGTTTGAATATGATTCATGGATTCCATTTGTTTCTTATGTTGGCTGATCATGGTTTCCATTTCTTTCTTCTGCTGGGCATTCATGTCTTCTAGCATGGTTCTGAGCTCATCTATTTTTTTTATCTGTTTCTGTTCTAGAGCCTTTAATTATGTCTTTCACTCTGCTCACCATCTCTGCAGTTATCTGGGAGATTATCTCTTCTTTGAATTTTTCTAGAGCCTCATTCATCTGTTTTGTTACTTCCTGTGCTATCAGTTCAGGGTGTCCATGTGATTGATTTTCAGACTTTTCCACCTCGTTTTCCTCAGATTTTGCCTTTTGTGGGGTGGCAGTCTGAGTTTGTGCCTTGCTTAAATGTCTTCTTATTTTTATTTTCGATACTGTCCTTGGTTTAGTTCCTGGGTTTATACTTTGAAATTACATATTGTAAGTATCTTCGTTGAGGCATTTAAAACCCTTATAGAATGATTGCTTCTCAGAGATGCCTTCCAGGTATACCTGGTGTTTAGATTTCAAATCTCTAATAGCTCTGAAGCTATCTCATTTTCATTATACCAGGAAGGACAGCTGATTAGATCAATCACAGCACCTTAGCCCAAGTGACACAATCAACAACACAATAGCATCAGGTACCTTTTAGAAAATGATAAATGCCCCTGCCGCCATTCCACACTCCAGGGGCAGTGAAGATGAGCCACTCCCAGCATCCAGAAGGAGACTCCCCTGGCACCATTCCATGCTCCTGGGGCAGTGAAGGTGAGCCACTCACAGTGCCTGGGAGGAGGCTCCCCTGCCACTATTCCATGCTCCTGGGGCAGAGAAGGTAAGCCAGTGCCAGCACCTGGGCAGAGGCTCCCCTGGCGCCATTCCACTCTCCTAGGGTAGAGAAGGTGAGCTGTGGGGGGGCCAAAAGCACCCCACCCGCCCCGGGGAAATGAGAAGACATGTAAAAAAGCCTCAAAAACAGACTTCCAAATCACCTACAGCAACCACAAAGGGAAATGAGAAGAACAATCTGATACTCAACCACCTGGACTCCCTGAACTGGCAACAAAAGAGGATCTGGGAAAAATGAAATCAGAAACAATTTCTCAGATAACAGCAAAGATTGTGCTCACAGTGCAAGACATGATTAATAAATCTAGAGAAGATGCAGATAAAAAATAGAGGATCTGAGGAACATGATGGAATCCCAACATAGGAAACAAATGGAATACATAAAACAGATG
>NW_004624748.1:30127291-30155821 GCF_000247695.1 Heterocephalus glaber | reverse complement strand
ACTTCTTAGAAGTTGTCAAATTTATTTCAAAACAGATTTTTGAAATATGCTTTCTATATCCTTTTAAATTCTGTAAAATATGTGATAATGTCTCCTAGGTCTTGATATTTTAATTTTAAAAATGTATAGTTGATATTGTGTAATAGGAACTAAAGGTCTAAAGGAGCAGGGGAATTGGGAGGGGTGGGGGAAAGGAAAGAAGGGAAAAGTAAAAAATAAGCGAAAAGGAAAAAAATGGAAACAAAATCTTTGGAAATAGGGAAGGGTGGAGGGGGTGAAGGGAGGGCAGGGGAAGGGGAAAAAATGAGAAGCAAGATACTCATGTAATGGTACAAGATCCTAATGATGTATGTAAATGCATTTTATGCCTAAAATGTACCAATAAACTTAACAGAGGGGAAGAAAAAGATAATTTGTGGTCATTATTAACCTATCACCTTTAACTGTGTGAATTAAATCAAGATCAAGAACCAATCCAACATGTTTATAGTGAATAAACTCTTCAATATAACAACTTTACCCTTCCTGATGGGGAGTTAGAAGGAGTTGGGAGGGAGTAATAGGTAGATAGAGGGATAGGAGAAGGTTAGCAGTGAGTCCAGAGGGCACAGGCAAGAGAAGGGGAGAGAAGAAAAGAAAAATAAAGAAATACGAATTGAAGGCAGAACAGGAACAAAAAGGGAGATGAAGAACAATGTGGAACAGCAAGGGGCCGAGGGAGAGAGAAAGAGAGAAAGAAAAGAGAAAAAGAAAAAAGAGAAAAATAAATATTTTAAAAGAGTAGAAAAGAAGAGAAAAAATAAAAAATAAGAGCAAAATAAATAGTGGTAATTTTGAAAATAACAAATAAAAGTTAAAAATGAAGGGCCTCCTTTAGGGTATATCTCTGTTGTCACAATAAACAACATGGGGAGCACTATGCAGTTATAAGTCAATGAGTCTCAGTAAGCCAGTCGCAGGCCCATGAGATTCAGGCAGATTTCTGGCTGCAAGTCCCAAGTTGAGATCCCTGTCCTCCTGCAGGTTAAACCCTGCAAGATTCTATTACAATTTCCTGCTGCCTTTCCCCTGAAGATAGTCCATGTTCAAATAGGAGGTGATGATGCCTCCAACTTACCAAGTATGGTGGTCTGGTGTGCCTTTATTGCAGAGATTCTCTCCACTTTTCCAGTGGGTTTCAGTTTTCATCAGGTAGCCAAAGAGAGACCCTCTCTCTGATGGTCACTTCTGCAGCTCAGGACAATGGTCTTTATGTCCCCCTGTGCCTCTGTAGTGTGGGAACCAGGTAGCTGCACAGCCAAGAGGCCAGAGGTGGGGGTGGGGAGGGGGCCTGTTGTTGCAGGCACCCATAAGGCTAAGCTGGTGGCTGATGGGCATGCCCGGGGGAGTCTTACAGTTTCCTGGATGCAAGTGGGTGGGGATGCCAGATGGAGAAGGCACAGCCACCAGCGATCATTCAGACCTCAAGGCCAAGCTGGGGGCTGGTCTATATCTTTTTTCTTAATACAAGTATTTTGTAAATGCTCACTTAACTTTTTGCAGAAAAAAATATTAACTAGTAATTTTAAGTGAATTAAGTTTAAATTGAAGGTTTTTTCTTCAGTTTTTTTTGAAGCTTGCAATTTCATCTCAGTGGTGTTATTGGTGTAGAAATTTCCATTGTCAATCAAGATATTTCCTTTGACAACAATTGTATATTTTTTCCTAGGTTATTCTAAGTTAGTGTTTGATTTCCAGTTGTCTTATCATGATATGCCTTGATATTGTTTTAATTATATGTTTCAGGTCTAGTAGACAATCTTGATTCTATGAATGGGTTGCTACACCACTAATCCTTCCACATTAACAGCAATGATCTTAAACTCAGGTTAACTACCTTGTAAAAGCAAGAGTTTCAACTAACTCCACATTAACTGAGCATGACAAAACGGCACAGGAGTGGAAACAATAAAGAATATTCAGTAGCAATGTAGCAATGATCTCCTGACCTCCATACACAACATTTCCCACCCCAGTCATTCCATACTGAACACGAGTACCCACAAGAGAAAAGGCTGTTTGCATACAACTTCAGTTCCAGGAAGTCATGACTGTGGGATTCCTTTAGTTAAACACATTTCCTACTCAGTTAAATAATTATTCAGCAATATATGGTTAGATTTTATTCTCCAGGTAAGCTGCACCTTTTCAATAACAGGTACTCTCAATTCTATAATCAGTAACAGTGTGCAGTTTCAGGTAATTGCTTTGGAGCATAGTCTCTTTTTAAACTCATTTGTATTCGAAAATAGGTTGAGTTCAACTCTCAGAAATGTCACAACTAAATGATATGAAGGGTCTTAAAATGCACAAATACTTCAGCTTTCAGGAAGACTTTAATAAAACTCTTAAAATTTTTTTAATCTTTTCTTTCCTGTTTTATTCTCATCCTGATCATTGATATGCTTGCTATAATTTCAACAAACATTTTAAATGTAATTTAAAGGAAAAACTTGTACAATATTTGTGAGACATATTTAGAAGTCTCACTTCAAATACATTAAATGTAACCATAGAAACAATTTTATGATAATTCATTACCTACTGGACTATTTTTAAATTCAACTTTAACTACTATTACCTAGAAATTTCTACAGACACTGATAGAAGCACTGAACTGTGTTAGTAACTTCTACAAGAAAATTTATTTCTCCTTCATAGTCGTTTTTATCCATTTTGCTTTAAGTTAAATTATAAACAAACTATACTGAATATTTTTTCATTAGTGGATTATTTTCTATAGACTTTCATTTCTGTTCAACTATACATGTTGAATTCAACTACAAATGTCATTCAATGTTGTTGAAAAATTATTAATGTCATGATTAACACAACACATAAGTTAATATTAATTAAATTTGTATACTTTACTGAAGAAAATACAAAACTTTCTTTTCATTTGTTTAACATTGATATAACTGTTGATACCTTCTTGGAGAAAAAGTTATTTTATCATATACTCTACATTCTCTAAATTAGAGTCCTTATAGACCATTGCTGAGTAAACAAAGTTCTACCTTACCTGGGGTACTGCTATCACAAATCTCAAAACACGTTTTCTTTATAACAGGTTTCCAAGTATTACTAGGGAAAAGCACTTATTGACCTTCCATGGGGACATGCTGTTTATCATAATATGATCATTCCAATCAGTTGTAACACAAGAGATATAAGTAATTTTTTCAACTTCTAGCATATGTCCAAGAGAAAGCAGAAATAAATCCCACAATTGATAATGATAACTTTGTAATGCACAGACAGAATATGAGATTGCTAAAGATTACCTCACTATCCTGAGGATCCAGCTTTCCAAGACATCTTTTAAATGTATGTGAGTGAACTGGAATAATATTAATAACTTTGCTTTATGATTTTCAGTGTTTCCAATGTAAGGGTAGCATTGAAATATTTGCATTTAGTTTCACCAGATTTCAAGGTAGACTGCTAAATATGAGCAGTTTCTAGGAATCAAGAATGAATGGAAGGCCCCATCTAGGATCTAAATTGCCGTCATCATTATACATAAACCCCCAGAAATAATTGTCTTTGTACCTAAAGTTCCCAAGGCCTTCTCTTGAACCCAAGCAGTGTTGAGTTGATTAATCTACCACAAAGGTTATGCCCCTGAATACTTGTGCCATCATAGCAATTTAAGCATAATATATTTCCATTTAATAATTGTGTCTCCAAAGAAATCCGTTGCTTTTCAAAGCTAAGAAATTGCCTGAATATGCTGTTATCCTGACTCACTGTAACCTATATGTCAGATGCCACATGCCATTCAGAATAAGTCTAACTCAGAGGGAGGATTTTTATCTCTAGTCTGAATAAGAACCAATAGTATAAAGATAATTTTTAAGCATAACAGAAATAAAAATTTCCAGTGCGCTGTATACAAGTACAATGCCATAGGACACAGAGTTATGTCTCTCCTTCAAATCATTAAAGTATACCACTCAGATAAATTTCATATTTTGAATTAATTTTTTTTCAGAGAATAACAAAGCAGGGATGTTTTTGAGAACAATCAGTGAATTGGTACCACATCCAAAGAAACAGCTCTTAATATCATCTTATTCTGATATGTGTTCTTTGAAAAGAAGGCTGATATATTTTCACTGTATCATTTTTGATGTATACATTCTCTTTTTTTCTGCTACAGTTTAGACTTATTCATTTTCTATTTGTTGCCGGTCATTATATAGACCACATTCTTGAGATGAGAGATTTTGATACAGCTAAACTGCCCACTCACAGAGCAAGCATCAGGTATAGACTTCACAGAATTTCCTTTTGTTTTGGCCACTGAAAGAAGTAAAATATAATGGCTATTTCATCAGTAAATATTATATCTATATATGTATGAATTTATGTGTGTGCATATGTTGCTTTTTTCTTAATAGTGATGCAGAATCATCATGGTGAAAGGGGATGACTGAACAAAACTTTCATCTCATGGTAACAAGTAGAGCAACAGGAAATTTCTTTGGATTTCTTTCTGCCTTCCCTCCATACATATTCCCACCTAACTGGATAACTTGCCCACATTCCAGATGGTTCTTCTACTCAGGTTGGGTCTTCTACTCAGGATGAGTGTTAATTTGGTTTTCCACATGCCAATTTTTAATTAAAATATCCTCACAGGGACAACAGAAATGTGCTTTTCTAATGTCCTGGGTATTTATCAGTGCACCTAAGTTCACCAACATGATTAACCATTGCAATATCTAAACCATTTTATCTTTCATCTCTTTTTGAATAGTTTTTAAAAAATATTAGCTAAATTTGTATCATTCTTCTAATTATTATTATTTTTACTCTTTTTTAACTAAGAAATTTTAAGGAAAGAATATGTAATTACATGCTTTCACACTTTGACAATTTCTGAGCATCCAGAGGATCAAATATCTCACTTTTTCTAGAAGTAGTAGGGTTAGAATTCAGTGATAATAATATACATCTTCTTTGAAACATGAAAAGTTTACTCATGAATTCCAAATGAAAGTGTAGGATGTAAAATTCTCATTTGGGGTCATTAAGGTTAGTATAATTTTTTGACTAATAAATAGCACCAGTGAATATTTCATGTGTCAATATAAGGGTAAAACAATGATTATTAAACTATGTTATTTGAACAATAGGATTCAAAACATACGGACTAGATAAGTAAAAATAAAATAATACATTTAAATTTCCTAACTTAAAATGCTTTTAAGAACATTAATAATTTTAATTAATCATAGACTGTCTTTTTAATCAGTAAATATTATACATACATATGTATGTATTATGTGTGTGTATATATATATGTGTATTACTGGTTATATAACATTCTTCATTATTCCATTTCAGAATTTCAGTGTTCATATATTCAGAGACTTTTATCTTTCACTTTATTTTTTCTTTCTTTTTGTATTTTCTTTTTGATATAGGCTACTTCAGCAGTTACTGACATAATTTTATTTGTGAATGTATATATGTACATTACATTTATAATTTATATAAAATTGTTACAGTCATATATATATGAATATTACGTATATTGTATAATTGTTAATGTACACATGTCTGTCAGACTTAATTTGTTGTTCAAAAACAAACTGTTGGCCTCAAAGATCATGACCAATAAAGTATAAGAGTAATGTTTTGTTCTAATTATCTCACAAGTACTATTTTATTCCTAAAATATATAGCACAACATCTCCCTGTAAAATCAATACTCTATAGCAAACATCTTCCTTTCATTGAATATCTTTATGTACTTTTTATTGCTATGTTTTATATTAAAATAATTTATTATCTGATTTTTAAAATGTCCAATAGTTATAGACAGATCACCATAATCATTATACACTAATGATCAGTTACAACACCTTCAAATCTCCTCATTTGTACATTGTCAGAAGTTACAGTTTTCTCTATAAAAGCTAAGTCAGAGAGAGAATATTATATTTTTCAACCTGGAATACTTAGTTGATTTGTAAAGAGGGACAGAAAATGAATAAAGAGCATATCAGACAGTTATTTTTGGTTTGGAGGGGGTTTCATTTTTGTTTTTTCATACTATTTTCATATTTAAACTAAAAATAGACAAAAAGCATGACAATTTGATGCAAGCCATGCTCAAAATATAATATTTGATAGTGTAGCTGGTTTATAAAGAATATTTGGTTCACTAGGTTAAACAGTAATATGCTGAATTATTACAAGAAAACCCTGATACATGATGGACCTTTTTTTGTAGTATATAGTGGAAAATTAAGATTAGTTAAAATGAACCATTTCTACTTTGAAATAACAGAAAAAATTGCTTAGGTAGAATTAAATTGTAGATTTATTTCCTGTAATGAAAAGAACAATGAAGTTTCAGAAACAATGGCTTTTTCAAGGGATTAATTATTAAAAGATCAAAAGATCATTCTTCTATTATTTCCAGGTTGATTATATATAAGCTATATAGGTACGTCCAAAGCAGTTTTGTAATAGCCAATAAAGAATATCTATGTTTCCATATAAACCTAGTAAAATCTCATTTTTTCTCCTCTTTTTTAATCTTCTTCCAATATTTTGAAATAAATGTAGAAACTGATTAGTATGCAAAAGCAAATGGGCCAAATAAAATAACCTTAATAAAAGTGCTGTAGAGACTATCAAATTTCAAGAGACTTTATAATAAGGTTGGAAGGGAACACAATAGAAAAAAAAGAATTTATACATAATTGGTCACTTCATTTGTGACAAAAATTAGTACTTTGAAGCAGGTGGATGAGGTTGGTTTTTTTCAATAAATATGTAGATTTACAATCCATATTAAATAAGAAAATACAACTCTTTTGGCATGGCATATAAACATAAATTCTATAGGAAATGAAAAATTGTGTATATATATGAATATTTAAAATTAGACATGTTTTGAGATGGAAAAATTTCAACTTAGAATTTAAGGAAAGTGTACAATAGTTGATTTTTACATAAAAATTCTGTTTTAAAATAGACATTATTAAAAGAATAAAAATTCAAGTCACTAAATACAAGAAAATAATGAATAAAGTCAAATTAATTTTTAAAACTCTCAAATTATTAAAAATATAATATAAAATTGGGAGATTGGAATGAATGCATAACAAAGGTTGTTAACACAATAGTCACTAAACATGAAAATGTATTAGCTTTAATAATCCAAAAAATAATACAAACTACCACCTACCATCACTTCTTTACCCCCTCAGGTAAGCTGATGTTAAGGAAGTAAATAGAGGCACATAGATTATACAGATATACTGTTAGTTTTGAGGTATACAGGTGTTAGATAAATAATCATGAAAATAAATAGCAATATAAAGTCTTATGCATTTCTCATAGGTTATTAGAACACTTGAAGAGATATTTACATTATCTAAATTAAATATGGGTAAAGCCAATGCAATAAAAGTTCTAGTCTTGTGTAAATACTTTTCAAAAATATATGCACGCTGCACGACAAAAATGTAACCTAACATTCAAAAAAATGATGCCTTTAAGACAACAAAAATATCAACAGTAGAGTACATATGATTTTGTTAGATACACACATAATTAAGTGCCACAAAATACATATTTATGCAAAAATAATCTATAACCAAACTGTAGTTGCTTGCAAAACATGGGGTGAATTTAATAGAAAGAATTGTGCTCATGAGGAAGCCAGGGAAGAATATATGTGTTTTATTCCACTCACTTAATATTAAGAGTAGAAAGAAAGTATATGACAAAATGGTGCAATAGGATTTTAATGTTATTAAATTATAAAAAAGTCAAAAAATTATTTTCCCAAGTGATCATTTTTCTACATAAATATTAAATTTATATAAATATGTAAAATCATTTATATATAATGTTCATAATATGTGATACTATGCTTAAATCCAATTATATATTTGTATATCATATCCACTCATCTAGATTTCACATTTTCATCATTGACATGAATTTCTATCTCTTCTTGTGGTAGAAGATTTGTAGTTACATTTTAATGTAAGTAATTACTTCAATAAAATTACTACTTTTGCCTTGCTAGATATATCAAATTTTATTTCTCTATTTAAAGAAAATACTTGACCTTAATATATTTTTTCCTTGCTAGCAATTGGATAATAATAATTTTCAAAGTGCCACAAAAGTGTGAATTTATCATGAGAATTTGTTTCACATTAGTGAATTATAATGAATTAGTTATGGTAAAGCAATAATCTGCTATTATAGCTTCACAGATAATCCATAACAAACTCAATTTTTCTCTCATTAAATATCTACCTAACATTAAAGACAGAGAGTATCTATTTTAACAAATTCTTCCAGGAACTCTACATTAGAGAAATAGGTGGATAGATAATTATGTACTGCGTGTCAAGAGTTTCTAACCAAGGTGACATGCACTATTTCCACAAAGACTTCAATTGCCAGGAGAGTAACACAGCAATATCTAGTTTTGAAAAAACTAGTCCATCTAAAAAAGTAATCCAAAATATTTGTACTAGACCTAATTAAATACTACAATATATAGGAATTTAAAGCTTGAGTCTATGAATCACTGTAAGTACAATTTGGGATTCCCTAAAATACATGCACCATATGCTGTTTGAATATGTTGCAAAGAATAGCCACAAATTATTGCAGTAATATTAAAGGTTACTAGACACCTCTTTCATGTGTTTTGTGAAATATATTCAAAAGGCTCATGATTTGTTGAAAATATTTGCCTTTTGTTTTGGTAGGCATATTTATATCTGTAATTTAAAATAAATAGTTTAATTTTTGATTTTTTAAATTATATTATGTTAAAGCAGTAAAGGTGTTTAAGATAGTGCATTGCAAAATTACTCAATGAAGCCATTGGTTTTGCTATTGTAATTAAGATGATAATTTTCAGCTTCACTGTTAATAGTAAAATATTGCCTAATGAGAAAGTTTCTTTTCCTCACTTTCCCAGAAAATTTAGAAAAGAACATATTGCTCCATACACTTTTATCTTATTTCATTAATAAAATGAATGCATATGAATGGTTGTATGATTAGGTATGCATTGTATTTTGTTGATACCAAATATTTAATACTTTGCTCTAAACTAGATTTAAATTCCACCTGAATTAAAAGTCTTCTAGCATACCCAATAAGGGAATAAGTAAAGGGGGGCACAAAAGAAAACATATGTAGAGTTCCCTTGGGTCCAGTGATTTTCCAGGGTTTTAAGTATTCTTAAAATCTTTTAGCTTTCTTTCTTTAGTCTACTTATCCCTAGTCCCAGGTGTTAGACTTCTATTTTCTTTCTTGTTTTGTATTTTTCTCAAGTTTTATTTGTCTATATCCTCTTGCTAGTTTGCTTTAGATTCTGCTGGGCTAACTTTAACAATCTTTTTAAATCTGATTGGGAGTGAGGTCCAAGAAATGTTCTTGAAAGTGAGTTCCTTACTTGCAGTTCTCTAGTTCAACTCTTAAAATCCTCTGTGAAGTTGTTCCATTATATTCAGTATTTTCCTGTAGTTTTTGGCTCCACTTCATTTTATTGTCTTCTTTCGTAATCATGAGTCCTTCCTAGGACAACTATTAATCTAGATTATCATGTCTTAGAAAGGGAATTATAGGTTCATCATGATTCAGAACTACCAATATTGCACATCACCTCCATATTCTTACCCATATTTGCTTTCCATTTTTAAATGGTTCTTTGAGAGGTCTTTTTTGTTGGAAATCCCTCAGCAATCACCTTCCCCGTGTGCCTCTGTTGATACTTCCTTACTCTAGGGAAGGGAAGGATACTTGAAGGTAATTTTTTTTCTTCACTCAGTACTCAGTATCTTTCTGCTCCTAACCCTATCCCTTCCTCCTTCCATTTGCCCCAAGTCCTTAAAATTTCAGAAATCTTCAGGTTTGGTATCACTCTCCCAACAACAATAGGACCTAAAACTAAGACATGAAGAGACTGAAGATGTAGATCCTTTATGGACAATTTCTTTAGCTTCAAGCTAAAGGAATGTTTTCAGGGTTAATAAACTACTACAGTGTGAGTCAAAACACATATCTATTTATGTTTTTAACTTCCTGAACCTATAACATAAGCATCATTTAGAATCTTAGTAGGAAAACATTTGTGCCTTGAGACCATAATGTTAAGTGTAATGAATCAGAAACAGAAGTTTAAATATCTCATGGGTTCTCTTAAATGAAAAACTCAAAGTATAAATAAATTAAAGAGTAATGTAAAACACAGATAATAGCAAAAAGGGAGATGGATCTTTTGCAAAGGGGAACATTTCTAAGAGGTGGAAAAAGAGTGTAGAGGGAAGAGAAGAGGATATAAAAAATTCATGATGTGTTAAGTACATGTGCCAACTTCCCACAATAAATGTAACCATTATGAACTACAAATATGACCTAAGAAAAATAAAAAATTTAAAAAGAAAGAATCTTATAATGAATGCAAATTCAGGGCTAGCCTATATCTATTATGTCATAGTCTTTGGAATTAGGGAGAAAGGACCTATATTTTTTTAAAAATATATTTAATTCTTAGGCATGAAAACATTAGGCAGTAAAATTAGGTACTGGATTCTAAGATATGCTTGCTTTCAACTAAGATTATCAACTTGTTTGCTGTCTATGTTAGTGGAAGAAATTATTATTCTGAATATTTATTTAAAACAAAAGAACTCTAAAGGCAATCAATTTGCTAAATACAAAAGTAAATATGTTTTGAACCATTATTTCCTTAACATTTTCCCTTTAAGGTAAACTGCAAAATTCCTAATTATTGAGGTAAAGTATACACAAAATAAAATTGGTCCATTTCAAATATACCATTTTTTAACATATGTACATATGACTTTTGATATGACCACTAAAATCAAGACAGAGTTTAGTTCCACTGTCCTAAAAATCCTTCATACACTTTTGAGACAATCTCATCTACTCTAGCTCAGATCCTGTAAATAATCACTCATTTTCTCTTCTTATATTTACCTGTACTTGAGTACAGCAAAAGAGCAATTATAGAGTATGAAGTATTTTGTATTGGACTGAATTCACTCAGCTTACCATGTTTACCATTCAGTTATGTTTTTGAATGTATTAAATAACAATTTAAAGGTTTTTACTACCATGCAAATATATAAATTTCAACATTTGGTCTAATAGGAATTAACTTAATTTGAACGTTATCTATATTTATTTTTAACTTAAGTATTTATTTTAAAAATTTATTTTAGATAAATAATTAGGAGTAGAATTACTGAGTTTTATAGTAGCTGTCATTATAGAAATCATAGTAAGTGCAAATACCCCCACCAAAAGGAACCAGGAAACTGGGAAATGTTGGATATGTCTATTTCCTTAATGGTGATGATATATTGAGGGTGTTTTTCTGGGTCCAAATTTACTAAATTGCACCTGTTTAATGAGTACAGTTCTTTGTATATCAAATATTCCTTATAATAACTTGTAATCCTCTTATATATGTTTAAATGGCATAGCTAATTTTTTTTATAAAGTGATGATACAATTTTACATTTCATCAGCATACTCTAAGAGATCTATTTAAACAATTTTCTCATCAATATTTATTATTGTCAATTGTTTTAATTCAGGTATTTTAATTCAGTGTATAATAGTATCTTATTTTAAATTTAATTGGAATTCCTTTAAAGGTTAATGATAATACACGTAATACACATTTACCTGGACTTAGTTTTCAGCTGGAATGAATATCTATTTATCTATCTATCTATCTAATGATAATAGATTTAAGTGAAACCATAAAACAAAAATCAAACAATCATAAACTTAGTAGGCAATAAAATTGTGTATTATATAATGCTTAGCACATTTATTTTCAGACAGGCTGGATTTGCAAAGCAAAACTAAAACTTTCTTACTCTTTGATGAGTAGAAAATTATTTCATTAACTACAAACCATATTATTTGCAAGATTTAAAAGATTACTCATGAAGTTTCTATCAATACTGCAGGGTTGTTATTAAAATCAAAATATAAATACTGCTTCAGGCATAGAGCAATTACAAAAATAGCATTCACCATTTCTGTTTTTAAATACATGTTTGGGTTTCTTTTTAACAATAACTCAATGGCAAGGCCTAAGCTGTTAAGTTAGATGAAATTGAACAAATGTAATACAAAGAATCGTTTAATGAGAAGTTTAAAATGTTATGCTATAGAAAAGAATGAAAAAGAATTATGAAATGAATCTAATTTTTTTCAAAAATAAAATAAAGTAAATAATAGTTTTGAATTTCTAATATGTTCACCACGCAGCATCATTTGCAAGATCCAAAAATGGGGGCAGAGAGAGCTCCAGTTTCAAAGAACAAATCAATGGATAAAGAGAAATTGGTATTATATATACATTCAATGGGAGATTATTCAGCCTTAGGAAAAAAAAAGGAAATCTTGCCATTTGGAACAATGTAGATGAACCTAAAAGACATTATATTAACTGAAATCAGCCAGTCACAGGACAGATGGTGCATATTCATTTATAATAAGTAGCTATAGTACTTGTCTTACAAATTATTCCTTCCAAAGTGAGTTCTTTTTTTCTTCTAGAGATTGTGACAAAGAACAAGACAAAGAACCCATTGAGCAGTAAAGGAGACTAATTCTCTTGACCAAGAAGAGAAGTGAAAATTCTTAACCTGTTACGAGTCAGGAGTTTATAGATATGGAATAGAAGAATAAGGGGGAGAGAAAAGCTAACGAAGGGGAAAATATTATGCCTTTCTCAATAATTAAGGCATCACCTGTTTTGTTACTTTTATGGTTCTTTCTGGTATTTACCATGGGAACTGCCAACTGCCTTGGTGCTGGAGAGTGTGTCATTTAGCATTGAGATGGGATTATAATGAAGACAGACGTTTTCTGGTGGTTAGTCTGACAGCTATGTTACATCCAACCAGTTTTGGTTAGATCACCTGAAGAAGAACTTAAAGCTTACAAATATTCTGTGTTTAAAGATATAATATGATTAGGGTAGGATAGAAATTTAGGTAAATCTGTAGGTAGTTCAATATTAGGGCAAGAAAACATCCCAGCTCAGGAAGAGAGAGAATATAATAGTGTTTGCTAGGGGCTGGAAAGTAGGGGAAATGAGGAGTTGATATTCAGTGAGTACAAAAGTTCAGTTATGCCAAATAAAAAAGTGTGAGAGGTCTGTGGCACAGCAAAGTGCATATAGTTAATGATATACTTTATGCATGCCAAAATTTGTTAGAAATGTAAACCTAATATTTAATGTTCTTGCTACCAAAAACAAACAAACAAACAAGTCTAAATGTTTGCAGAAAACTTTCAGAAGTGTTTCCTTCCTAGTGGTGAGTAGCATGAATGTTTGCATATATTCAAACTTATCAAATTGTATGTATGGAATGAATATAATTCCTTATATAACAATATACAACTTATAAATATTTATGTAAATGTTTTAACAAATTATTTAAGATGCAAACAAAAGTCTAAACATATCCAAACACCATATTGTTGAGTGGGACAAAGTGACAAAAGGTGACAAAAAAGATTTATTAAAAACATTAGAAACAACTAAATAATATTGTATGGCAAAATTTACATGTAAAGTTAAATAAATTCAAAGACATTGTCTCAGTGGTAGTAACTTGGTACAAATCTTTGAAGTTTAGGAATATATATCAGTTTAAAAGAGGTGAATATTTGTCCCATCTATATTAGCAAAAGGAATAGACAAAGGTAAAGCAATCAAATCATATCATTAAAAATATCATAATAGTACAGATTTACATATCTAACTAATATACAAGGATTTATCATTCTTTTATTAAATATTATATTTTGTTTTAATTTTTAAAATGTTCATTAAGTGAGACAAAAAATTAAATCCATAAGGTGTAAAGCACCATTACATTTTGATACCAAATTTGACAATGTTCTCTACTTTTATTATCTATGCATTTGTAGACATTTTTCAAAGACTATCATATGCAATGTGTTTATATCTTTGTATATCTACTTATCTACCTATCTACTATGTTTTTTTCACATTTTTAAAGTTTTCAGTTTTACATTAACGGTATCTGTATCTATCAATCTAATTATATCTAATTATATATATAAATCTTGTGTTTTTACATAAAAATGTCTTCTATATTTTTGTAGGAAAATACAAATAAACCTTAATTTTATTTAGTAGTTGTGGAATTCCTAAAACGTGTGCCATGATTTATTTAATAATTTCTGTGCTGATTTTGTTCATTAATTGTATCATCTTAATTGGCTTGATACAAGCCTAAGAGGTTAGTAAACCACCCTTCTAGGTTTAAGAAGGGAGGTTATGGGAGCATGAGCTTGGGCACTGTATGTGGCCCTATTGCTCTTCTGAAGCACTTCCTCCTCCCTTCTTTGGTTCCCTGATACAGTGAGTTGAGTACCTTTGCTCAGCCATGCCCATCGCCATGATATTTTCACCTTGGAACTGGCCATCCATTTACTGAAACTTCTGAAAAAAGAGCTCAAATCAATCATTTCCTCTTTTTAGTTTTATTTCAGGCATGTTGTCCCAGCAGTAGAAAGGTAACTGATATACTGATGAACTGTTTTTAATTCAATATTTTATATGATGAAAAATACTGCTTTGATGTGGTAGGCCCCTTCCGATGTGTGGAGACTGGGGATGTATCCCGACCCTTCTGTGCAATGTGAGCTGCCAGTATGGAAGAAGCAGCCCTCAACCTCTGAGACACTGATGAAAGACTATAGCCCTGCTCCAGTCTTTCTGGAGGCTGACTAGTCTACCCACTGCAGAACCTTGAGGACTCCACCAACTGGCAACACAGATGAACCACATCCCTTTTGTGACTATCTGTAATGTACTGCATTTCCTTACACTTAACTGTATTTGAGTCACTAGCCATGCTTTTTGCCATAGCCCTTGCTGAGACTGCCCCAGCCTACTGGAAATGTGGGGAGAAGTGCCTGCTGTCCCTTACCTTTCTCTCGTGAGAGGAATGTTTGGCTGCTTTTACTAAGGGCCTTGTTAGTGAACATGAGCTCCCTGTCATGTGACCCATGTATTCATCCAACCAGGTTAGGCTAGGGGATTACTTAGATTTTACCACATCCACTTCTCAGGATTAGGGAGGATCAAGGGACCTGCACACATAAAAAAGACTATTTTATCTGCCAACATGAAAATTAGTACATCTGTTTAGACTCCCTGACTGAAAGTACTCCCTGACTGAAGAATGGTTCAAAGTCCAACGTTCCCATGGTGAAGGACTATTAATTAACAAAATCCATGTTACAAATCCCCCACCTGCCAGTATCTGTATTTTTTGATGTGTTTGCCACCATTAGTAAAAATTCTTGGATAGTCCTAAAATGTGGAGGGTTATCATGGGAAGGAGAATACAGTCTTAATGATAAGTATATGTGTGAACAGACCTGGCCCCAATCTGCCTGTTATGGTGACCACTGGGATTATGGTCCCTATTGGAACTGTTTCTCATAGGCCACTTGAAAAAATAAAGATAAGGGACCACTCCTCCAAATTGGTTGCAACTTTGGCTGTGAATTGGGATTCTGTAATTTCATTTATATTACTCTCTGTAATCTAGGAAGCCCAAAGTGGGAAAATTACCTCCTGATTGGAAAAAAATATATATATATATTTTTTTTCAGGGGCTGTACTACATTTCAATAGGGTCACTACACTTTGAGTGACCATATCATGATAATGCTTTTCACTCATTTTATGAGGAAGTAGAAATAGCCTCCCTCCTATCCTGGACACAACCAAAATCTTGTTTTTAGCCCAGGCAGAGACTGTATCTCAGAGACTGAAAGTCTTTTCTTGCTGTTTGATGGGAAACCCGCATAGAAGATCAATGGCCATGACACACTAGAGAATTAGATCCCCATACTGGTATAGGGAACCCAGCTCAGGATTTTGGCTTCTGAAGGCCTCAATAATTGGAAGAAAGTGTCTTGCCCAGTGGTGAAGATGTCTCTGTAGGAAGCCTAACGTGTTTGAGTCAAAGGTCCTAGAACTCAACTGCCTGGAAGATCCAATGGTGGGGTCCCTTGACTACTGTGAACCAGATCCTCACCTTTTGTTCAACTTTTTTCACCTAAGGAGGGCCTAGGACTAGGTTAATGCACACATGGAATGGTGGGCCCCAGATGGATTGTATTGGATATGCTGAAGAACCACATATGCTATACTTCTCCCAGACTTGTCAGGGTCTCATGTTTTAGGCATGATCCACCAATCCTTTCTATTCTCACTTGTCAGGGGAGAACATCTGGGGATCCAAGTGTATTGGGATAGGAGGATCCATAGACAACAACATACCCTGCAAATTGGCAATTGAAAAGACAACAAATGGCTCCCTGAACACATAATTTGATATTATGGTTCTGCCGCCTGGGCATAGGATGGGTCCTGTGGCTACTGCATCCCGTTTATATGCTAAACTGCGTAATTGGAATTTAAGCAGTTGTGGAAATTATAACTAATAAAACTGCCAAAGCTCTTAACTTGTTAGCCAAACAACAGACTAAAATGCTCAATGGTATCTTTCAAAATCACTGGGCTTTAGATTATCTGTTTGCTTAAGAGGGAGGGGTTTGTGGAAAATTGAACCTAAGCAACTGCTGCCTACAAATAGATAATAAGGGAAAGGTCATAGAGGAGATTACAAATCGAATGAGAAAGATTGCTCATGTTTCAACTCAGACCTCGAAATGTCGGGACCCCAGGGAACTGTTTGGGGGTTGGATTTCAATACTTGGGGGATTCAAAACCCTGATAGCTATTGGATTCCTGATTTTGAGAACCTGTTTTATCCTGCCTAGCCTGGCTCCCTTTGTTATATATTCTGTCTCCAGCCTCATTGAGAAGATGGTCAAAAGGAAAATGGCCACACATGTGATGATGTTATGGAAATATAAACTTCTGAATGATGATGATGTTCTTTGGCCCCAAATAGAATGGAGTTTGAGCCTTAAAGTGGGGAATGTGGTAGGGTCCCTCTTAAATTGTAGGGGCAGGAACTTTTTACAATATAGAGATATCAGACTCTGTGCACACATGTGGAGTTCTGATGTACCTTTGAAACATACACCCAATGAGACTTTAGAATGCTTGTGTATACCCAACCAGACTGTAAAATGTTAGAGTATGGCATATAAGGGAGATAAAGACACAAAAATTGTATAAAGGGGTGAAACTATGCCATGTTTGGCACTGAGACTTGGATAAGAATCGGCTCAATGCCAGCACAAATAAAGCTGCTTCCTGGGAAAAAGGTCTTAGTGTCTCTTCTCTCTACATGAAAATCCCTCTGCATTTCAAAATCCTACAGTTTAATCTTAACCTACATGTATAGGCATATTTATACGACATGTTATCAGAAGAAAAACTGGCAAAATGAATTATTCACATATTTTAAATTGATATCTCTCCTCTCACTTTACAGTTTTATGCCAAGTTACTGCCACTAACACAGTGTGTGAGGGAACTATCTTATGCTAACTCTGATAATAGATAAACTAGAAGTTAATTTGTACAAATATAATTGAAAACATTTTAGCTTCACAAGTGTGGTTGCTTCTTAAGATATAAAATATTTTCATTATGTTTTTCTTCTGAGAAATAATTGTTTTTCTAAATATCACATTTTTTCAATTGTGTTTAAATTGCTTCACTCTGTATATTTCTGTTTTATCTTCTTTCAGTGAATGCACTACCAAGATGAGTCTTCTGGCTGTTGGTGACTTTTATGGAAATGCTGAAATATGAAAATATATTAAAGTTCACTTTGATATAGCCACCAGTGAACTATTCACATTTCTCTTATAAGTTTCATAGGCATTTTTGTGTTGTTGGGTTTTATTTCTAGCTTTATCCCCAGTGTCACACTTTTTTTGCTTATGAAACCTGTTATCTGGCTCTTATCATTCATCAGGGTTTGCTACTTTTGTTACTCATTGAGGTGCAGTTCTCTTATTTCAAGATGGCCAATATTTGGAAGAAGAGAGTTTTGGGAAGAAAATCAGGTTTCATCACAATAATCTGGCTGATCTGGACACTCACATTAATGTGAATTTCAAGAAACTCTGTAGAATGAGACTTTCTGAGAAGGAAAAAGTAGGTTAGGGAAGCAATGGACAAGAAGACTGTGTGCCATGTTGGGCACCTTCAGAATCTGTTCTTCCTTCACCTTTTTGGACACTCCTGAGATTACAAATGACTTTTAGCTGCTAGACCAGTGCTATAATCCTTTAGAAAAACATGATTTTTTCATGCAAGTTAAACATTTTTTTCTTTAATTAGAAAACATGGCTAGCAAGTCTCTGGCTTACACTTTAATGTTATTTGAAGATCAACAGATGTTCTGGGTTCTGAAAAACTAAAGAAAGATTACTGAATAGGAGACCTGGGACCGATGAGTTTTTTTTTCTCACTGTCCCATTTTTCTGGATAGCTTACTGTAGAGCTATTTGAAAGTTTTCTTTAGATTTTACAAGGGAAGAACAAACAATGACTTTAAAAGGAGAAATTTACAAAAGTACAGCTAATCTCAAAGAAGATGCTATAAGATAAAATGATGTAGTTGGTCCTGCTTCTACACTTTTCTACTTGGGATATTTCTATATCTGACTCAAAAACTAGTGTCTTAGATTATCCTCAGGCACACATTAAGATGCTCTTTTAAGCATAGGAATTTTAAGCGAGCTCAAGTATTTATTAGCATTAAACAATGGCTCAACTTTGAAAAATTAAGATAAACAACTTCAGATTGTTTCCTCTTTGAAAGAGAAACAGAAGCATATAAATACTTGTTAATTCCAACAAAAACCACACAGGTTTGAAAAATTGCTTGATAAACATTTTTATTTCCATTGCTGCTTCTGTGAGATAATTATTTCTCTAAATTTCACAGTTAATGTGTTCATATTGCACCTGTAAATAACAATGCATTTCTTCGTTGGCTCACACATTCATTGTCTTTCACAAATGAAGTCACATTGCAACAAGTTTTAATTGATTTGTGCCACAGTAAGAGAGGGAGCAAATTTTCACTTTTCCTTGCAATAAAACTTTAGCAAACACCAACTGGCTAACATTTCAAAACATTTGACTCTAATAAAAGGGGGGAAAAGTTAAATAACGTACTGAACAGGAAAAAGGACCATTGGAAAGATATATCTTGTAGCTAGATTCAAAGTAATTTATGTTTTCAAATCCGGAGGACAGAAAAATACAGCACTATTTGAAACAAAGTACATTAAAAGCTAATTGTAGTTTTTTCTTCATCATAAGTAATTTTGGTTAAATTCATGCAAGAAACCAACGAAACATTAAACTTTCATATTACATGAATTCCAAAGTCAAAATTTTGGCAAAGTTTAGACAACTACTTAGTATCTTAAAACTTAATAATAATAAATTGTATAAGGCATGAGGCATAGTTTAATAGGAAAAGTAATGATACGTTTGGTATCACACAGACTATATTTCAAGTTTGCTCTCACTTTATAATAGCTACATAATACAGTACTACAAAGCAAAATAATCCCACAGATTTTCAGTTTTGTTTTGTAACATACGTCAGTATGCTCTAAGTGGGTGCTCATGAGCTACAAAGTGAAAATAAAAAATTCCCTAGACTTCCTGTCCTATAGTCAAGACCTACGAATGCAAACAGATATTTCTGTTTACACATGGATGTGTGCAGAAATGCAGTGTAAACTTTATTTTCCTTGGCTTGCCCTATCAAATGGATTATTCTAAATCTACTCCCTAGAATGGAAAAAGGTTGAAAAATAACAGAAGTGAAAGCTTTAGGCTTTAAAGAAATCAATATTCTATGTTTGCATTTTTATATCATTTCTTATTGTGTTGTAAAATTTCTTCTCACTCACATACTCTACATTATTAAGAAAATAATACAGATCAGAGTTAAAATATTCTTTGAGATGTTATACTTAAAGATATGCAATATACTTTGAGTCATTTAGTTTTCCTAGTGTTTTTCAAAATTCTTTATTTTCTCACAGTATCAAATATGAAAATAAAATACAGTATTTCCTATTATTATCAACTTATACTAGAGATAAGGTTATAATGATCTTTACCAAACAAAGTATAAAGATGACAAACTTGGATACAATTTCTATTGATGTTTAAATATCTAACTGTCTCAGAAAATGATGATTAAAAAGTTCTGTTTCTGACATGTATTAGTGTATACTATAAGAAAATTGGATGAATTTTTTCATTTTTCTAGAGAAATATATGCAGAGTAAAATTTGATGTTTCTAAAATGTCAATTTTCAAACAAAAAAGACATTTACTTTTGACATAAAAGAATCTACATGAAAACTAGCCTTTATGAGCTTTTTATTAAAAAACACTCCTCCCCACAGTTCTCAAATCATCTACCTACATGGAATTATTATGGCAGTTGACATCTTCCTTAGCTCAGTCAAATTTTTCATTCCACTTTCCTTTCTCTCACTGCCTCTTCCTCACTCTGTCACTGCAGATTCTTTCTAGTATATTATTGAAATATCTATTGTTCCTGTAGTTTCTACTAATTTTGGCATTTTGTATTAAATTCCATATTTTAGCCTTATTGTAAACTTGATAATTTATCATGTGATTAGCACTTTTTTCTTGTCTTTTTCCTCTTTTGCTGTTTGTTGAATGAGATGCTGAACAAAAACAAAAGCTGGAGTTGCAGGAGATTTAATTGCATTAAAAAATAAGACTAATTTCTAGGAAAAAACTGAGAAGTAAGAAAACAAAAAAAGTTTTCCTTGCACCTAATTAATGTACATTGTACTTTTTATTGCAGTAGTGTGATTTTAGGGAGAATTCAGAAACTTAGTAATACA
Organism: Heterocephalus glaber; assembly: GCF_000247695.1. Next base: position 30,134,863 of record NW_004624748.1, on the reverse strand, counting down.
ACATTTATGGGACATTTATATTAATTAAACTAATATCTAATGTTTATCAGCTCATTAAATCAGAGGACACATGTTGGATAGCACAGGTTTTTCGTGTCATTCAAAACACGCTTACTTATTTCTTCTCTTCATTTTTGTGAAAATTGCTATGAATATATTCCAATATATAGACTAATCTCTTTATGATGTAGGATCAAAAAGCATCACAGTCAGTCATTTTACATGTATAATTAGAAAATAAATTGTTACAAAGAATTTATAATTTCCACAATGAAATAATCTATGCTAGCAACAAAAATGAGGCACAGAGAAATCATATTTGACCTGACTAAATGATCAGGTCATTATAAAACACCAACATTTTTCTCTGTTTACATTTCCTGCTCTTTTTCATGGGAATAGTAATATCTATTTTACAATATTGCTACAATTTGAAGATAACTTCATTAGTAAAAGTACTCTTTAAACCAAAAATATAGTAAGTAAATAGACTTTTTAGAAATTTTTCATATTTTAGTGATTTTTTTCATCATTCCTATATGAATGCTGTATTTTAAGATAACATTATGATTCCTCATTTTAGGTTTTCCTAACTTATCTTGCAGTTTGCACTCAAAATTTCCAGGATTGTTTGACATTCCCTTGTTCCAAATGAAAATATATTTATGATTTAATATATTTTATAGATTTAAGATTATATAATTGCTGCATTTATAAGGATGAGCATTTGCTTGTTTTGAAACATAACACATTTCTCACATTTTTGTGATACCAAAAACAATTCTTGAAAAGATACTTGGAAATTAACTTTTATTTAACCCAAAATAGTATTATTCCTTCTTCGGTGTCTTAAAAGTATGAAATCATCCAACAGAAGAATCTATAAGTAAATGTTCATTTTCATATAATTAAGGGCAATATTTTCATTTTTCTTTAGCATAAGAGACTTTAATTTTCATATGAGTAATCTCTGAATAGTTTATACTATATCAAAAGTATTTAGCATATCTTATCTATTTGTCCGAAAATTGTTTCAGTTCAGGATTATTAAGCTTATTTTTTCAAGGAAGGAAATTGGAGTATTAAAACTCATAAGCAACTTTGTTAAAACTCACAGCTCATTCATAATTAAATTTTCACTGAATTAAAAGTTTTGAGACATGAAAAAGGGTGTTTTATGTACAAATGATCTTTGTATATTTGTTCCATATGTTAGAGTATAATCAGAATCAAAATCATTAAATGATCTGACAGTTGGAAACTAAAAATGGATGGGAAATAGAGAAAGAAAGGAGAAATGAAACAGTGAGTGTATGTGAGATCTAAGAAGACACAGAGGAATCAAGATTATTTTCTCTTGATTTGAAGCCTTCAATTTTGTTTATAGGGTAATACGCAGCAATGTTGAAACTTTCAGAAAGGATCTTGGAGCTCACATGACTTTGGAATCAGAAAAGCAAAACAAAGATTTAGGAGGAGGTGTACTTGCACCAATTCTGCCAGCTCTCCTGTTGGATTTGGTTGGTGTAGAAAGCATACAGTTGAGAAGTATCAGGCAAAACAGCCAGTTTATATCATTCAGCCACACACAGAAAATATAAAAACAATATGAATGCAGTTTGATTTGCACCTCCAATATCTCACAGAAAATGTTTGTTATCATGTTGGCATGAAACATACAGGGAAGGGGACATTGGAACATATACTTCTCACTAAAGTATGTTGACGTATTACAATCCTGCTACAGTCCAATTATGGTCCTCTATATAAAATACTTTTAAGAATGTTTAACTTCCAAATTAAGACATTAGCAAAATCATGACTTGACTCAAGGTACTTGTTTTTCTCATGAATAAAGATATCTACTTTGAAAGTTACCTCAAAATACGTTCACAAGTGTTTCTATATCTGTCTCTGGGATTTGTATTTTTGTACCTTAGTCACACTTCCCTTTGATATACCTTAGCCCAAATAACAAAATTATATTACATGACAGAAGATTGGAAGAGGCAAGTAAAAATTTTAACACATGTACTAAAGTAACAATATGAAAACAAAAATAGGTCAAATTAATAATTTTTTAACCCTAGTTTCTTCAGATGATGATGTGATCAAATTGGTAATTATACCTCCTCCTAGGACCCATTCTATCTATAATTGTACTAAACAAGTCACTTGACTAATTGTGGTGTCCATGCCTCTTTGACCATCAGTTGTTCTAGGTCAACTTGATTAAATTAAGAAACACTTGTCAGATTGGTAAAGCACACTTTTGGGTGTGTCTGGGTGGGTCATGGAGACTTTGCTTTGGGTAGATTATATGGGCACTTACTCCCTTCATTTCTGGCACTGTTCCATTGCTCTGCATCCCAGCTGCCATATACTTAAGTACCTATGCTCCATCACAGTGTTCAGCCATACTTATATCTTGGAGTCAGCACACCTGGACTTAAAACCTCTGAAATTTTAAGCATAATTATATTTTATCCCCTTTAAATTGTAGGTGTAGGGCATTCTGTCTCAGCAACAGGAATGCTGATAAAAACACAAAATTGATACTAGAGAAATGGAATTATTGTTGTGACAGTACCTTACCATGTGATTCAGAAGCCTTTGGAATTGATTTGGTGGAGGCGTTTAAAAAGATTTAAAGATGTAGGGAAGTGAATTTCTAGAATTTTATAACCGGAGCCTGATAGGCAATTCTAGTTGGAGCTCAATAGACCAAAATGATGTTAGGAATTCAAAAAGAAAAGGCTATGCTAAGGAGGTTTTGGTTGGAAATGAGCACTCTGTTGGAACTTGTGTAGAAGTCATGTAGAGTCCCCCTCCCCCTGCAAAAGTAGTCTACAGTTGATCCATGCCCTGGCACTTACAAAAGATTAAGGGTAAAGGACTAATTGACCTGGTAGAGAATATTTCAAGACAGCCTAACATTCGTATAACATACAACATAGCCTAACAGCCTATATCATGGATACTGTTGGCTAATTTTAGCCAGATTAATAGTGAGAATCAGGGCCAAAAAACAGAGCAGAAAAAAAAAAATGAAAGCTTAAATTTACTCCCCAAAGAAACCACGTTTGAAGGCAATGCCCAAAGAGCTGTAGTGTTTGAAAAGTTTAGCACGAATATAAAATAAAACAGTATTTAGTACAAAGAGAAGAAGATGCTTTGAAGCCATCTCAAATATAATCAAGACCCCAACCATTTCGGGCTCAAATGTGCAAAGTGCAAATTTTTTCCTTGAGAATACAGTCTCTGGTTCCTTTGCTGCAAATAGGGCTAGAAATTTGTTTCCTGGGTTGCATTTTAGCCTCCCAAGCACTCAAGGGCTGATGATGCTTTGATCCAAGGTGCCTTCCTTACTGCTCACACTGAAAACCAGGCTTTGATTCATGGTTATGATGATTATTTTACCAACATGTGGAATGCAATAGTTGTGAAATCAGGGAGGCTTTCACACAGATTTCAAAGGAAGTGCTGAAAGACCAGGCAATGATACTCTAAGAGGACCCTGAGTGAAGGTGTGGGAATACAGTCGAAATTATAGAGGAGACAGAGGAAGTCAGAGATGACAGTGACCTTGAATGTTTGCTGATGTTATCAGCAGGTATTGAGCTGAGCTGGCCCAGGAGAGAGTGTTTGGGCTGCAACCAGCAATGTCATAGGAATAGGGTTTCTTCATGTACCCAGGATGCCAGATTAGGATCTACATAACTTAATGGTTGAAAGGCTGAGTTTTTGTCTTGCTTTGCCTGATTCTTTTGTAACAGGGGAATAGGAATGTTTCCCCTGTGCCTTTGTAGCTTATGTATATATAACTTGTTTTTTTATTTTTACAGAAGTTTTAAACTAGGAGTCTTCCTCCTATCTCAAATGAGATTGACTTGGACTTTTGAAAAATGCTGGAACTCTTGAGACATTAAGGAATGAATGATTGTGTTTTTAGTTGTATGCAAGATAACTGTTATCATGTTAATTGGAGTTATATTATTAATGTGCTTTTTAGATTAAGTATAGTGTAAGGAAATTATTCTGTTGTCACTTAACCACAGATATATTGTGACTATCAATCATGATTTATTAAATTGTTTAGATTAAAAAGACCTGACATGTAAAGCACAGTTTGTGTGATCTATGTGAATGATGGAGGCACGGTCTTGGGTATTATATATGGTGCTTGTCCTCTTTTCTTTCTGAAACAGTTCTCTTCCTCTCCTTCCCAGCTGCTGGAACTCAGCAGCTTTGCTCTCCCACACACTAATGCCATGGTGTTCCAGCCTTGGAAATAGTGGAGCCTGAATTGAAAACCTCAGAAAACATGAGCCTAATTAAACCTCTATTCCTTTAAATTGTAGGGTTTTTGTATTGAGTCTCAGCAAAAGAAAGGCTGACTACTAAAAGATGACACACATTTTTATTTCTAAAGACTTTAGAATATCATCAAATTTGCTTCATTGAATTGCTATAATTTTCCTTTTGCATAATAACAAAGAGTAAGAGTACAATGAAGTGTTCAGGAGATCTAGATCTGTCTACTCATTCCTCTTACACGGTAGCAATTAAATACCATCTTAAACATCAGGAAAAATCACTCAAAAATGCAAAGCAACATCTCTGTTTGTCAGGAACTCAAAATAAGTATTAGCATCATCATCGAGGTTGTGACAATATGAGGTTTACATGGACTCTAAAGACATACACAAATGGAATTCATATGTAATTTTTATGTGAGGAATATTATACAAAGATAATATTTCAGAATGCTTCCTTTTATTATCATTTGAGAAGTGGCTATAGTTGTGTCCTTTCTTAGTTATGTCAATCTATGTTTAAAGTTAGCTTATTTTCAAGAGATTTTAGAAATCAGAAAAAAATACACATTTCTATCTGCTCCAAAATAAAAGAAAAACTTCTTTAATTTCCCTGACTTGAGAATTATTTTATGAACTTGTGTATCCAGATGCAGTGGGACACATCTATAATTTCAGCCTACAGAGAAACTGAAGTGGATTGAAAATTCAACCCAGTCTGGGCAAATTAGTAATTTAGGAAGATCCTGTCTTACAAAAACAATGTACTAAGATGTAGCTCAGTGGGAAGTCCCTGAGTTCTATCTCTAGTATCCCCAGTACTCAAAAATAAATAAATAAATAAGTAAAAATAACAACAGCAACAAAAACCTTGCATTGATTAGCTTACTGCCAACTATGTCTCATATTGGATTTTTGACACTAACTTGTTTATTGACATTTCAAAATAAGATATAACTGAATGCAAATATTTGACGTCCTTTTTTTTTGTACAAGGGATCGAATTCAGGACCTCGTGCTTGCGAGGCAGGCACAGTGCCACTGAGCTGCATCCTCGGCCCTTACCTTCCTTTTTCAAAGCTATGATCTATGCTAATATAGTGTATAAAGCTGTTCAGAAAAGAACTTTAATATGGTGGCCCTGAGAGTGCCTATCCTTAAGAAAAAAACTATTTTCAAGTTTGATTCTTGGCTGATATCTGAGAAGTTGCATGGTCAACTGGCTTTTATATTGACATAAAATATGAATTGTTCCTTAATAAGAAATTCTCATCTTGAATTCTAGGCTAATCCTTTTTTTTTTTTTTTTTTTTCAGTTCTGAAATTTGTATCTAGGGCCTTTGAACTGAGCTATGCTTTTTAAACTTTTTGTTTAAGATAAGTTCCCCTAAAATGCACAGCCAGAGTTTGAACTTGCTATCGTTCTGCCTCAGCCTCAGAGTTCTGGAACTACTGACATGTGGATTCATGCCTAGCTATAAAAACTTATCCTCAGGGGGGCTGAGATATCTATATGTTCTAGAGAGAGGGCACTTATGTGAAAAGACACAAATGAAAACCTCAGGGATTGAGACTGTACATAGCCTGCCATTTAGCCAGCACATTCCATGGATTGTCACAGTTCATTTTTGGAAAATTAAGTACCCATTATGACACAATAAGAAGAAGACTGTTAGAAGCTGTCTTTTAGAAGGTGTCTATTTTTCACCAGACATTACATCATCCCATCTTTTCTTTTTGCCAGTTTTGCTTTGTATCCATTCACTGAAATACAGTGTATGAACATAACACCCTTGGAGTCCTCTGAGTCCTAAGAAATTGCAATCATCTGTATAAATTATAGATTATTAAAACTGAGTTCCATGAGTTCCAATTGACTTTCAGGATTAAGTTAACATTTTTGAATGTTTTCATGTATTGACTTTGTTACCAGTTTATTACACCACCCTGAATTTAGTTCTCGGTATGATTTAGTTCTTGGCTTTCTTTAGTTAACATGGGAATTGGAGAATTTTAGTACCTCTCTTTTGTTCTATTTTTCTATTACCCTAGTTCTTATTTTTTCTTACATCTAATTGCTCACATACTTGTTTCTCTAAAATCTACCACAAGAAGTCAATTATTTAACAAAAAAAAAGGAATGTTCAACATATTCCACATGAGCTGTAATGTTCTGAAAATTAGAAATCATTAAATATCTACTGTCTTGTGAAAAATTCATGTAACCATAGTCAAGTAGAGTAAGATTTATTAAGGTTTACAATAATATCAAGTAAGTGGTGACTCAGAAGGAAACAACAATTTTTATTGATCTCATGTTATGTGAATCCTAGCAGAGGGAGTGCAACACTAAGAGATAAGTGAGCGTAACCCAAGTACAGAGAAGTGGATAATGTGGGAAAGTAAATGAACAGAAGTTGAAAGGTTAAAATCCAGAATTGGGGATTGAAGTGGAGAAATGGTCCTCCAAAGTTTATTTTTTTAAATTTAACAGCTATGCAGAAAATTGAAATCTGAAGATAAACATATTTACCTATATATTGAGTACTTGGGAGATAGAGCATTAAACAAGAATAAAAAACTTTAATTTATGGATTTTATTTTAATTTGCATTTCCATCATGGCCAGAGATGCTAAACATTTTTCTCATGTATTTATTTGTCATTTGAACTTCTCCTTTGAGAAGTATCTTTTCAAATTAATTGCCCATTTTTGATTAGATCTTTTATTTGGGGGAGGTTGAATTTTTTGAATTCTTTATATATTTTCAATACTACTTCTATATCCAAAAAAATACCTGGCAAAATTTTTTCAATAGTTTGTTTCCTTTGTTGTGCAGAACATTTCTAATTTTTTACAGTTATTGGTTCTTGATTTTATTTCTTTTGTACTTGGGTTTTGGTTCAAAAATTATTTACCTATCCCCAGTGTATTGATGAGGATTTTTGGATCTATGTTTATTAAGCTAATTGGTCTATAGTTTTGTTTTTCTTTTTTTTGGCGGGTGAGTGTGGTAATTTTATCCAGTTTGGCAATCAAGGAAATACTAGTTTCCAGTTTCCGGGAATTTGTTTGGAAGAATTCCTTCCCTTTCAATTTCATTAAAGAATTCGGGGAATACTTAGGTTAGATATTTATTGACGTTCTTATAGAATTCAGAGGTGAATCTATCGGGTCCTGGATTTCTTTTTAGTCGATAATTCTTTTTATTATTATTATTATGGTCAAACTTTCATTCTCTTTTATTGAAATTTTC